>VXBI01009128.1:92873-124647 GCA_013397375.1 Toxostoma redivivum
CCCTCTTTTTTTTTTTTTTTTTTTTGTGTAATAACAGTCCGTGTTCTTTGTAGGCAATCTGTCTTCAAAGATCTCCTTTTTGATCTTTTCATAGGCTAAGCAACAATTCAGCCTATATAAATCTCAGATTGAAAGTACATAATTTGTTTTTCCCTGATTTTTTTAAGCAGTAAGTGATGAAACAGCTCAGGGGAATGTCAGCAGCAGTTATATCTTCATTTTCTTTCTCTGCATCAAAACGCCTTGAACTATTCACTTGTGTGCAGGAGCTCTGCACGACCTCTACAGCAAGTGCTGTAGCTCCCCTCACAAGTTATATCCCATCACCAACTTCAGCAGTTGGCTTTAGTAAGAACTCCAATACTCATTTTTCACCTAATCTTCATTCTCTCATGCACTTTCTGTTCAGGCAAATCAAAGAGTTTGGAATATGCTTTAAGTCAGGAGCATGAAAAGGAAGAAGGAACACCACATAATTAAGTAAAAAAGCATTATTAAAAAAAAGGAAAAACAAACAAACCAACCTCCTCCTAACTGTGACCTTAACAGAGTTATCAAATAGACATTAAAGCTATAACCATCTAAACAAGTTCTCATCCCTAAAAGGTGGACTCAAAAGCCAGAGTGAATTTACTTTTTAAAAAGCCCAATTCAACAGCACACAAGGATTATTTGCACAGTGCAAAAACTTGCATCGATGATAGATCCAACCATCCTATGCTGTTGGGTTTCTGCCCCAAACAGGGGCAAATTACTATTTTTTTGTTCCACCCTTTGGGTTGTGATGAATGATGAGTAAATTCCTTTCCCTAGTGTTTCCCTTCTCTTCAGCCCTTTTTCTCAAGCTGGGATGGGTCTAGTATGGGTTATGTCCACCTTGCAGATGCTGGGGCAAGAAGGGAGGTGGGGCGAGCCAGCAAGAGGCCTCAGCATTGCTGGTGATGCTTTTTTGGGAAAGGAAACTTTGCTGGGGGGATCTTTTTTGCAGTGGGGACTGTTTGCAGGGAGGCTCACAGAAGCCAGGAGGCCATGTGGAGCAGAGATGGCAAGTGCAGCACAGGCTCACTGGGTTGAATTAACCTGCTCTGGCATCCCCACACGGTGTCCAAATTCCCACGGTAAAATCTGGAGGGTAAGGCAGCTTGTGCAAGAGGTGAGCTCTGCTGGGTGGAGCGAATATTTTCGCTTGTGTAATGGCCAGGTGAACCAGCAGAGAGGAAAGCCAGTCTGGAAACAAAAGCTGGCACTTGACAAACTGCTCAGTCTTCATTCACATGATGCCTCATTAACAGTGCACAGGCTTGGGTTTTTTAAAACTTTTTTCCCTTTTCTTTTTCTTGGATGCTTGTCAAACCAGAGCGACTTAGGGCATCTATTGTTCAGGATTCATAGCCCTGGCCTGTGAGAGGCTGGTGGTATTTAGGACATCAATATGAGCAAATGGAAAAAGAAATACTTCTTCCTGCTATTAGTGTGATGACTATGAACCATTTGGGAAAGAGAGGTTGAAGGTTCTTCTGTGCACAGGTCACAACTTCTGCAACAGAGGAGCAACTACACCTATTTGTAGTGGAAAACGTGGACAGCAAGGGTAAAAACTCTGAGGACTTCAGCTTCAGGGGAGGAGTCCTGAACAGATGTTGACATAAAATCAATTCCCTGTGGATTTTAGTTGGGGAATAATACAGGCATTTATCCTTGGGAAGAGGCAGAGGATAAAGAATGCAGCACTCCATTATTTTTACACATTGCCATTTGTCACAGACTCAGTATTGTTTGGGTGGGAAAGGACCTTAAAGATCATTTTGTTCCAATCCCCCTGCTATGAGCAGGGGCACCTTTCACCACACCAGGTTATTCAGAGCCCCATCCAATCTGGTCTTGAACATTGCCAGGGATGGGACATCCACCATTTCTCTGGGCAACCTGTGCCAGTGCCACACCACCCTAATAATAAAGAATTTCTTCCTAGTATCTAATCTAAACCTGCTGTCTCAGTTTGAAGCCCTTTTGTTCTGTGAGTTTAAGTCCTCTAAATAGTCCCTGTTTATCTTTCCTGTCAGCTCAACTGGAAAGGATTCCTGAGCTAGAATTGTTTCCAACAGGGCTGGAGCAAGGATACTTCAGAAGAAGGTGCACATTTCAAGCACAAGTTCGTAAGGTGGTGCTACCTCAATGCAACGTCAGGCAGCCAGGCCACGTCTCACACCTTGAACTCACCTGTGCATCGCTGAGCTCGCAGGGAGTGAGCCATTTCCTCGTGCTGAACTAGTCTGACCTCTTCTTACGTGTCCCTGTGCAGCGTGGGGCTCCTCCGGACTGCGCTGTGCTGAGCTGGCTTCCCAGAGACCTCATTTGCTTGAGGAACTGCCGGCAAGGCAGCATTTAACTGAGCGTGAATCTATTACGAGTCTCCTTTATTTTAAAACAGGAAAAGCTCGTTTAATGAGGAGAGTGGAAACACACAGAGACCATCTTAATTCTTCCAGTTACCACAGATCCTAACCAAATAGCAAACCCCAAATAACTGAACATACTGAAATTGAACCGAAAGCTGTTATCCCAAATACCAAATTTCCAGGAAGGTCTCCTGATGCTGTGCTGCACTCCTGAGAAACCACAGGCTGTCCCCGAGTTTCAGCTGGCAGCAGAGTACTCACTATTTGCTCCTGTATCAGATAGGGCAGCAGGACAGTACCTCCAAGGCTGTCTTCCTAGACAACCCAGGCACTGAGAGGCTGTTAATCATGCTGTATCCTAGGCAGGCGACACGCCAGAAGAATTTCTCTTGGAGTGCTTCCAGCTGCTTCAACTTTCAAGCCCAGAACTGGAGTTTTTTTTCCACCCTCAAATGAGAAGCCACCAACATGAAGGCTGCATCACCAAAGTGTGTTCCCACAGACTAAACCAGGGTTTTTATCAAGGGACTGAGATGGCAATCAGGCACGGATGCACATAGACTTTTTGCTATCACCTCATCATTTTAAAAAATTCCAACTAGCTTTACATAGGGCAATAATTTATTTTTCTCAAGGCCCAGTCGTCAAAACACACCAATATTTTTTTTTTTTAAATTCATCAAAAAAAAAATGGTGGGCTTTTGCACACCCACACTCCATCCAGCCTGAATTTATCTGGCTATGACATTCTGACCACCACCTCATCAGTTCTTCATACTTAGAGGAATGAGCTGTACAGGTACCAGTTTGTTTCCTGTAGACAAAGTCTGCAAGTGAAAACAGAGAAGTCTAAGAACTGCTCATCTCTGCCATTATCAGTGAGATCTGCAATGGAAAGAGCAGGGCTGGGTTTTGACAAGATCTGTTTTTTATTAGGCTGTGTCAACCGGCATTAACTCTGCTTGAACGAATCCCAGCTCAGCTTTCCCATCGCTTTCCCTAGGATGAACATCTTGCTAGGCAGCTTCATTACCCACCCAGCTCATTTGGCTCCTGAGATGCTGGCACATTTGCTCCACATGTTCTGGAATTTCCCGTTTTCTCAAAATTAAAGTCAGCCTTTCAGGATTCATGCACATAAATTACTTTGGTGTGCTAATTTGCAGATGTTTATCTCCAGGTAGCAGCACTCCCGTTTAACCATGTAGAGGAAAGCACTGCTTGAGGATGGGGAACTATTATTCAGTTTCTTCCAGTATAAAGAGAAATAAACCAGGTCAAATCTCTCTATTGGCTGGGCCTGGCACTGTGCTGAGCCAGTCTGTACATCGGTAAGCTCCATTCACTATTCCTGTCCTAGTCAGAAATGGCTTCACACTGCTCTCCATGCCTGCCAGAGCGCACTGCAGTCAGACTATGAGGTTACAAAACCTAATTTTTTAAAATAAAGCTCAGAACCTATTCCTTTTCCTGCCTTCTTTCCTCATTCCTGCCTTAACACTACGGCACCTGAGCATTAGCATTACATTTTCTGACTGTGAGGTCAGATGTGGGAGTACCTTAACATTCATAAACCAGTTTGGCCCCCAGCACCTCATTCAGTCCATGACCAAAGTGCACAGAGCATGTGGAATCTTGTAATGGATGCTGCCTCTCTAAAAACCCCATCTCTTACAAAAGATTCCAGACTGTTTGCTTGCAAATTGAGCAAGTTTGTTCTGATTTACATCAAAGAACTGTACACTGCTATTTACAAGGGCTCCTGTTTTGGCTTTTGGCAAAGGCAGCTGTTTTGTACGGCCAAACAGCTGGAAGGTGCTGTGTTTAACACTCCACCATTCACAACAGGATGCTCATTTCTCCTAGGAAGTATTAGGGACCAGACAGGCACCACCAGTCATGTTTCACAACTTTAATAGAATATTCTATCTATTCTGTACAAATTGAAAACACCGTATTAAGTTACAAATGTGTAAGGTAAGGCTGGAGCACTCTACATGCCTGGTCACAGTGTTGATACAGCTGCTGTTCAACTGCTGCCAGAGGTTGGTAATGGATGCTGAAACTAGAAACGTGTACCTTTAGTGCCACACAACAACAAAAGGTAGTTTTGAAGACTTCAGAACTTTCAAGAAAACAAATTGTGGAATGGAATAATTTCAGTGTTGCAAGTAAGACACCCAAACGTCAGATTTATTGAACTGATTCATTTTGATAAATTTCTGTGTTCAAAGTGAAAGGTCCTTTCATGCTGGACACTAAGCAATAAGACTACTGGAAATTGTCTGGTTCTTTGGCTGCAACCCACTTCCACCAACAGCAACAGTTTGGCCTTTACATTTTGATCTTCATCCAGAAGAGTTGTCATTTTGATGAGAGTTTGTTTCTTCTGTCTAGACTACTACATTGAGACCACTTTGAATTACCTGTTTTACAAGTACCCATATTGTATGCAAAAGAGGAAGAAGATTTTTCAAGTATATTAAAAACTATTAAAAAGCACTAATTCTGTCAAAGTACTTACAAACATGAATAAATAAATAGTAGAATGAACAACTAAGTCTCAAATATGACACCCTCTTCAATGAAGTAAAATTACTTCAACTCAACTGGTTGTACTGAGATAATAAATATGACATTTAAAGCTGCTCAAGCACTAGTTCAATTTGTAGGTTGCGAGAAACATTAAAAAAGGGGGGAGGGAACTAGCAAAAAAGTCATATTGCTCTATCCGTTTCAGCTACCATACATGTAATCCATTTACTTTAGCTTCTCAGCACATTGCTATTCCACAATTTTCAGTGTTGAGCAAGAAAATGGATAATCCTCACATGGTAGTCTGGACTATTTTCCTATGCATAGGGCAGAAGGCTCTAAAGGCCTATTGACATACTTAGCTACAGTGTACCAACGGCTGTAGAGTGTGCTTTATTTAAACCTCATATTTCCCAAATGCATTGAAGTTGCCACTGTACATGTTAAGCAATAAAGTTAGTGAAAATCATGCATTTTAAAACAAATTAATTTTAAGCATTGTTAATAAGATTGTGCTGCAGCGATAGAATATCCTGAACTGCAGGCCAGGTATCCAACTATTTGTTACAAGTTGTTCAAATATCACTTCCAAGTGGTATTTCCTTATTACTGTTGTTTGCATTCAGCAGGTTGGCTGGACTCTTTCTGCATGAAGTGAAAAAGAGAAAATAAACAGTTAAAAATCAAATTGGCATAAAAGAAAACACTTCAACAAATACAGAGAAACTGGCTATGCAGTTTTGAATTAACTAGGTATCACTAGCAAGTACAAAAATGCTACATGAAAACTCAAACTACATTGTAAAGGTCCAACAGAGTCACCACATTTATTTGGTTTCCCCTTGCCCCCAGCTGCTTGGTATCCCATAATTTATGTATTTTTGTGCTGCTAACACTACATCCTGTAGGCCAAGGTTCACACAAACAAGAAAGCAAACCACCACCTACTCCCCTCAACCAGAGGCTCTATTTGACTTCCAGCCTATTAAACAATTTTAACAATAAACTGCCACCTCCTCCAGCTCTAAGGAGAGAGGAAGGCAGGCTGCTTATTCTGCAGCACGTCTGAGTTTTTTCTTAGGAGCCTTGCCCTTTCTGCTAAGGTGATAAAAATGTAATTAATGTGTTGATTTCTTCTAGGTTCTGCATCACCAGCAGGTAACAATTCAACAATTTAACATTGGGCAAGAAGTCCGTATGTTAATCTGAATATGTAAAAGTAGAAAACACCTTCATTAGGTAGTTAAACAACTTCCCCTTTGGCAAAAGGAAGTGAATTTGGGAATGAGAACAAGCACTCAAACAGCTAAGAACTTCAGGTTTACACTGCACTTCTTGCTTTTTTTTCCATTGTAAAAGAGCATTCTTAGAAAGCAGGAGAATTTATTCAGTGAATTTCCACTTTGCTTTTTCCCTTACCATTCTTAATATACTTTATTACACAAACAGCAGTCACAGAAACCTGCTGCAGTCTAGCAAAGAAAAATACAGGTATAAAACACAACACCCTGAACATCACTGATGCAAAGTAAAATGTTTCTTAGCTACTATCCTGAAGAAGAGGTTTATGTGTTATAAAATATGTACCCATGCCAAGTTCAGTATACACCAAATAACCAGGAGCTAACTGTTTTGCCTCTAGCAAGGAAGAACAGGTACAACTGATTTAAACTTCCTTATCATGAAGTTTTGCCCTTGACAATCTGCACTAAATCCAGGCTGTTCTTCCGTTCCTCACTAAAACTGCTTTACGGTCAGAGCGGTCACTATCATTCTCACTGCAATTCAGGATTAGAGCCAAATGCACAGATGTGCCAGAGACCCTTCCAACTTCTTCCTTGTGGTATTCCTCAGCCAACACATCTGGCTAACTTTAACTTTGTTCTCTCTCATCTGCATGAAGTTCCAAATAACATTTACGTGAATTAAACTGCACTGATTGGGGACCAAATACAGGAAAAGGGATATATTTACACAGAACACAAAATCAACATTCTTGCTCTTAAATTAAAATTTAACTGCCACTGGTAGTACATTGGATGCCATGGGCATGGGCAGGCAAAAACCAGTAGTGTTTTTATCTAAAGTTTTCTAAAGGTTTGTATTCTTCTTTTAACTGCTTGGTATTTGAATATGGCCAGAGTAGTGTGCAGGCAGCATCATTTCCTCTCCTCTTTGTATTCTGGATAAGAGCCATGATAAAATAACAAACCTGCTATTTCAAGTGTACTTTTAAAAAAGCTTTCCTTCCTTCCTAGTCAACTGTTACATTTAAATCAAGACACACTTAAGTTGACCACTGCAACCATTTCTGCCAAATTTTAACGATCAACCAAAACACTTGTTATATTTTCTAATAAACTTCATTATCTTTTCCTTATTTCTATAAACACTTAAATCACATTTACTGCATATGACTGTTTATCCTGTAAAAACTGAGTCACAGATCACAAAGTTCTTTTTAAAGGACCTTTCAGTGTTGATTACTGCTCTCAGACAAAAAAAAAAAACAAACACAGTTTGAGGGGTTCCCGGATCTGAGTCAGTTGTTGGAGGAGTTTGAGACAAATACTGCTATTTTTATGTTACACTCGAGGGTGTACCCATGTTGGCCATATATACAAAATGTTTAAGCATGCCCTAAGTATCGAGGCAGTATTTCAGATCCAGACTCCAACATAATCCATGTTCTCCCACCACTTTAACACACAGCACTGCCCTTGCTAAGGCAGCGTGTGAGCTCCCTGCTGCCTTCAGCTACTCTCAGCCTCATGCAAAGCACATCCCAGCCTAATCCCAGAGGACATCAGCACAAAGAGACCACAATTCACTTCCAGTTACAGCTGCTCCAGAAGGCACATGCACATTGAAACTCATCTCTGGCCTTTACTGGCTCCTGTAAGATCAGGGTCCAGACCCCAAGCTGTGAGTGGGATGGAGAGCTAACATCCACACTCCCTCAGGCTGGGCTTTAGAGCCTGAGCCTGCTCTTCCTGCAGAGCCCAGACTTGGTGACACTGGGTCAGCCAACCACTACCACTGATCTGCCTTAGCCCCTGTGCCATTTATCACCCCCCATCCTGGCAAGATTTCCCTTCATGCTCTACTTCCCTAAATTAACTTCCCATAATATCTTAGAAAGGTAGTGAAGTGCATTGGCCAGGCAATAAAGACCAGAGAGACTTGAACTGGCAAAGATAAGGAGGAATTGCATCTTATTTAAAAATAAATTCAGCAGTAAACACATGTACTCAAGATCACTACCAGGGCTACGGAGACAAGAATTCTTTTGGTTGTAAACAGACTCTTTACAGTAACCATAAGCAGATTTAAGTTAGTCTTAGAATTGGTAGGATTTAAAAAATTTTATATCTTTGAAGTATTTATTATTCACTTATTTTCTGAGCAAGGAGTTTGAACTACTTTGGGCCTTTAATTTCAGTTTGAGATGCCATTCCAATGGATAAGCTGAGACTCCCACCTATCATTTCCTCTTTTGTTAACAAAGAGCAATATACAGCTTTTTGTTTACTGCTGCTCATTACTGCATCACTTTTTCAGAATTAAAATTTACACCTTAAATTTGCAAGAACATAGAGCTAAAACAGAGAATAAAGTAGGTCTGAGTTAATACTGCTTTTATGATGTTCCTACACAAACCTCACCATGTCTGCCCATCCAGTTAAACTGGTGTCCTAGAGGATGGGGACAAAAGCCCAAAATTTCCAAGCCATTTATTTTTGTTTTTTCACTAAGATCCTGAAGGAAACATTGAATTTCTGTTAGTCTTCAGTGTTTAAACACACTAGGCAAGATACATTCCTAGGTGATTCAAAGAGCAATCAAGTCTTTATCTCCTTACTTTTCCAATTCACCTTTTGGGAAACTTCCCATCTGCTAAGGTGGCCATGCAGGAACAGACAGATCATCAAGATCTCATCTAACTCCCCAAGAACTCTGCTGCCAACAGCAGTATGAAGGCAGGCAGCAGGCACTAAATCTGATGGCCTTTCCAGTGGAGAAGGTAGAAAGCCTTTCTGAAACATCTTCAATGGAATAGTCCAGTGATGGGACCTAAAGCCAAATCTTTTATTTCCTATTCTATGTTACTGAATGAGAAAAAGCAAGAATATGAGAATGAAAACCCAGAGCTAGCTGGAGTTAAGTAAGCAACGCTAACCCAAACTGCCTCGTCCCACAATTGGTTCTAGAAATGAATTTGCTGCTGACAGGTCTTGCCACTGGAACTCAGAAGACAAAGGATCTTGAAGCCCATGCAGTCTCACACACACAGAGCAGCTCTTTTGCTCATGATTCAAACCAGCACTCTGCATTCCCTGTCAGCTACTTCTCAATTCAAGCAGAGCCTCAGCAAGGTGAAATAAAGGCAGCTAAAGAATGGGACATGCAAGCACATAGAAATATACACTAGACAAAACCAGCTACATTATCCAGTTTTGTAGCATCTTCTGAAGCTACTTTCAATCATCTGACTGCTCAGTCTTCCAAAGCCACAACTTATGTATGGCACAAGTGCTTTGTGTGATGATAATGATCTGGTTGTATGTGAACAACTCAAATGTACTTAAAACTCACAGGAAGGAAGGAAGGAGAAAAAGTTTACAAAGCAGAAAGTGTTGACATGCAGCAAATGTACTACAACAATAAAGGAGGTAATATGGAAATTACTGAAAAGGAAAAACAGGATTTGAAAGGAAAACAGACCAATTATTCTTGTGTACATGAAAAAGATAAGAAAAGCAGGGGGTGGGTACTGGAAGGCAAAGAAAGGCAAGGAACAGGTAAAAAGAGGATCAGAAAAAAGTACAAGCAGGAGAAAGAATGGAAAACAGGACAGGACTGGGGTATCAGTGTCAAAAAGCAAACAAACAAATCCAAGTTGACTTGAAAAACAAGCCAGTGGCTGACAATTTTTAACTGTAGGGAGGGAACACAGCTGTGTAACAAACTGCAGCAGGGTAACAGACAAGCCACTGTGACAAACAGATGTTCTACTACTGCAGGTGAACCACCAGTGCATGTGTGCTGAGGCACCAAAAACCAACAAAGAAGCACAGCTCCATTTTGAGTTTAACAAAGGCAAGGAAGGGCATTATCTATGCAGATGGAATGAGCTGCATGAAAGGATTACAGCTTCTTCTAAATAATTAAAATAATTTTTTTCTTTTAAATAAAGTGCCTAAAATACGGGGGGGGGAAGAAGTATGGATGCTGTTGCAGGCATTGTTCTCTGTGAGGAATGGGATGAAAGGTGAAAGATGAGAGTATACAACAGAAAGAACTTTTTCTTTCTTCTTTAAAATAAAGAGATGAGCAGAAGAACAATACCTGTGCAGAATCATAGGAGATCAAGAAAAGGCTTCTAGGAGTGACTGCTTGCCTTTGTCAGGCAGCATAAGTAAGATGCTGGAAAATGCATACTAAGTAAGCTGATGGCTTAGAAGAGTTTAGGAAGAGCAGAGAAGATATTTAAGAAATAATTTGCAAGTGCATTAGAAACAGTAAATAGATGCAACATCAAACCAGAAACAAGGAAAAATAAAGTCTGACAAGTCTCAGTATCTTTAATATCATGTGTATATGAAATACAGTTTGGTTGCTACAAAGGCAAAGCAGAAAGTGTGCCAGGAAGGCAGAGAGTCATTCTAAAAAATCTACTTTAATTATATGATTTAAAGGTACTCATCTCTACACCCATTTCTTTCTATTTTTTACTAATAAAACCTAAACTCTGAAGTCACCATTCTCCCACTTCTTTTCCCCATACAAGGAAAAAAAAAACCAACAAAATAAAACAGAAAACCCTAGAAAACAAATCACATTGCATGACGACAAATGGGACTCTTGGAAGTTAGGTATGAATGGAATTCCACCTTACCTAGAAATGTATGAATGAATAACAGACTTATATTACACCTAAATGGGAAAAAATTGAAAGGAACTGTCAGCATGGATGAAAAGTGAAATGTACAAAATAATACAGGAGGCAACAACCATAACCTTCCAAGATAACTTCAGCTTTATTTTCCCTACCAAATCCTCTAGAAGGATACTTCACACACAAACATATGTTGATGCAGAGCTAACATTGTTTCTCAGCTGTCCAACTTTTTCCCATTACAGGTACACCACCGCATCTGAATCCTACAGAGCAGAGTCAGAATACTGATTTTTGCCAATCTAACCCAGTTGGATTGATCTTTGTACAAGACAGACTTTCTTTAGGATACAGAATTTCTCATTAAAGAAAAACAAACTTGACTCTTGATAGTGACAAAAACCATTTACTAATGATAGGATGATGTATAAAACTATACCAGAAGAGTGACATGTCAAGCTGCTGTTAAGACTTTTATCCAAAGATCAAGCAGTTTTGCATGCCTTTCACTTTTTTATCTGTCTTCATAAAAAATTGAAAGCTGATGTTTTAAGAACTACATGAACACAAGTCTGTCATCACTGTCCCAGCTTCACTAAATATAAGCATTTACCATGACTGAAGAACTGAAAAATACCTGTCAGAAGGAACACCAAACCCTCAACGCTGAATTATAAGACAGATATCATATATTTAAAATTCAAAGTTGAGGACTGATTTTTTTTTTGATTTCTAATCAAGTACAGACATGTAGAGTCTAACCTGCAGCCATCAGGACAACGATAAAGAACAATTCTAAAGAAAAGAAAATAAACAAACAAGCTAGTTGAGATTTGTCAGACTAATTCTAGCTTGAAGTCCAGCCAAAGAACATCTAAATGAGACCTTTCTAAAGGAAAACTGTTTCAGCGTTACGCAGAGATGCCATTAAGAAGCAAAGGCACACAGTTTGGAAATGATCTTAGTGCATGCTGGAAGTCAAAACCTGCATTTTCTCAACTGATGGAAACATTAACTTCTCTTTTAAGAGCAATTTAAGTGCTGAAGACAATGAAAACATTGCACTCAGAAGCTAGGATGAATCAAAAAAACACCCTTTCTCAAACTATCATGCCCTTAGCTACACTGCTCATGATTTTAACCTGTGACTAAGCACACAAATGTCCTTACCTTGGGATCACTCTCTGCATCTTCCTCCTCTTCTCCCTCCTCTTCCCCCTCCAACTCCTATGACAAAATAGAGATAAACTAACAGAAATTAAAACAGGTTAAAAGTGAAACTTTTTGTAATGGACAAAAAGCAAAGTAGCAAATTAAATTATCACTGTATTCCAGAGTGTTTCAGATGTCAGCATTGGGCTGATTTAAAAGAATTCAGCATTTCCCAAGTTTTAAATGCAAAATCTTTAAAACATGTTATCAAGGTCTCAGTATGGCTCAAGACAACCTTCCTATGTACACTGCTGCAGTCCCACAGCAATTTTTAAACTTCTACCTAACAAATTATTTGGAATTTTAGTTCTGGTAATAGGTATTGATTTTGTTCTTTGTTTCAGTCTCCCTCCAAAGAGTCTGTTTATTTAGCATACTGTGGAGACAGGCATTCCTGTGCAGGGCTTTTGCACTCAATTTTACACACAACTACATCTAAGTGATAACATCAGGCACTGGAAACCAATTAAGAATGCCCATACACACTTCTATCAATGCCCAGCTTAAAAAAATTAAAAATGTGAAAATGTTTAGTTACTCAACAGCCTAAGCACAGAAGAAAAAGACATTGCTTTCTGAAGGCTGCCAGCTCACATCAGATCAGCAGCTTGATAACCTCTGATGTACTCTGCTATGCTGAAGCTGACAACAGTCAGGGATCAGTACTTTTGACAAATTAGCAAGAACAGCACAGTAAAAGCAGCAAAGCAAAAAATGTAAAGGATTTTAGTTCATTTAAGTGTGGTAATGGTAACATTTAATGGTTTTGTGCAAAGCCAGTAATAGTGTGTGTTCATACACTATTGCAAATAGACCAGAGCGAGCCTAAATTATTTATGCTGAGCAGTTGCACACTTCTTTTTTACTTTGCATTTGGCAAGACCCAGTCTTCAAGCTTATGACAACTAAAAAGATGACAGCTGAATTGCACTACCACCTAAGGAACGGATCATTATCATGCAGCACTCTACATAAAAAAGCTTTTCTTTAATTTTTGACTCATGTTAGAAAACAGCTTTCAGAATGCTAGATAAAAATGGATATATGCTCTTGCAGAAAGTACTTTTATGAAAAGGAAAAACCAGACAGTTTTGCAAGTCATGAATGCTGAACTCTTTAGGAAAGAAGTACCATGCACAAGAGCATTTATGAACAAGTGTTTTCTTCTCCATATAGAATTATTCCTGGCACTGGAATGGAATAGGTAATCAGTAATCTATAAAAAATACAGTGCGCATCTCACCTCCTCTTCACCTTCTTCATCATCTTCAAACTGAAAAACAAACCCCAAGGTTTAATTAGCTCTGCTAGTATTTGCATAAAAACTTCTGCAGTAACAGATGTAGCATATTCAAACACTACAAGTGAAACTAAGCCCCCTCCAGAAGCAGATTAACAACTCGTAGCATGCTGAATGACCCTTTCCTATGCCCAAGTAGCAGGAATCTCTTCAGGGTTTTTTCTGTTATTCTCATGTAATTAATACTTCACCCTAGTCTAATCAGAAAAGGAGAAGAATGTTTCTATGTGCTGACTAATAAATAAAATGTTAATTGCATACATACGTTATCATCATCCTCTATAGCTTCCCCAGTGAAATACAGCACAGCACGAGGGACTATCCTTTCACGGAAGAAGTGTCCAATTTCAAAATCTGCTGCTAAAGTGAATTCTGAGTCTTCATCCTGTAAAATAAGTCAGATTGAGTTTTCTACTGAAAATGTGATGTGCTACACAGAAGCAGATGAAAATATCTCAAAGTAACAGGTTTGGGAAAACATCACACTGTCATCACAAACCTTCAGGTCACAGGTACTTTCAATATACTTAATTTTGTAACAATAAAATCTAAATCTAGATTTGCAGAATTGAGATTTTCTGTACAAGCTTCCTACTTTCTACACGCAGGTTAGTGTCCTGCCGAGACACCATTTATTGAAAAGCTCTTAAAGACTTGGCTGGCTCTGGCATCTGACATTGCAGAACTGTTCAGAATGCTCCAGACTGATTTTTAAAGAAGTCAGGTACCAGCCATGCAGTACTGCTGAGTGGACAGGGAAAACAATGATCTTCCCAACAGCGACCACTGGAGATGTCTTGGATCAGCAGGTTGTGTAACAGTGAACTGTCAGTGGATTACTTGGAGAAGTTGACAGTATCTTTCACTTTATCAAGGTGAAACCCAGCTTTGTCAAAAGCAAAAATAACAGTAAAAATACACAGTAATTGATAAAAGAACCCTATAGTCGCTGTACAGCAACTTCGCAAAATGGATGCAGAAAAGAGCAATTGTGCCATTTCAAAAACTTACCAATGACTCTCCATCACCAGATACTGCAAAAACAAAAGACAACAAATTTAAGAAATGTTTGTATGGTCTCACCCACCTCAGTATTCAAGATGACAAAACACAGTATAAAGATCTTCTCATACCAGAAAACACAGGTTATAAAGGTTTCACAAGGTAACTATTAAAACTATGACAATTCAGATTAGTGTTAAGTTAAACCTACAGAAATCGTACTTAAAAGAATTTCACTTGTTGTAGTTAAAGTATCAAAACTGCCATTTGGGTGTCAAATATTTCTGCACAAGGAAATATTTCCATGTTTCTTAACCTACATACATGGGGATCTGCAGTGGTAATTAGGAGGGACAGGTAGTTCATAATAGCCCACAACAGAATCAAGAAACATTTTGTTCAGTACACCTCTGGAAACACAGAATAGTTTGGGCTGGAAGGAATCTTAAAGATTACTGTTGTAACCCTTCTGCTGTGGGCAGAGACACCTTTCATGAGACCAGGTTGCTGAAACCCCCATCCAGTCTGGCCTTGAACACTTCCAAGAATGCCCAGAGAAGTTATGGATGCCCCAAACTGTTCCAGTGTCTCACCACCTTCACAGTCAAGATTTTCTTCCTAGTATCTAACTTAAACCTGCCCTCTTTTGGCCTAAAGGCATTCCCTTGTCCTGTCACTACATGCCCTTGAAAAACATCCCTCACTCCCTTTCTTGTAGGACCCCCTTAAGTCCACAAAATAAACTACTTCCCTCATCTGTCCTTGCAGAAGGACAATGAAAGATGTACCAAAAAAATAATGGTTTTGGAATCCATCTAAATGGTTTAATATGTGAGTACACATCTAACATTAGACTAGGAAAATGAGACAATTATGTACAGAGCATCAGGGATCACTAATTAATCACAGAATAAACTACAGAAAGTTCTGCCACTTGACAGAGATTTCAGGGAAACTGCTATGCTGTAGCTTGACCAACAATGGAACACATTTCTTTTGCATGTTAGAAAAACTGATGCATGGAGCCATCCTGTGGTAAAACATGTCAACTTCTTTAACAGAGTCTACAAGAGACTGTTCCCATACTATGAATCCTGTTTACATTGCACGCCTATTGGTCAAATTCTACAGAGTAACATCAGAATAAAATAATCTGTTTGGATGGGCAAGATGTTTGCAATCTTCCTCTAGTAAGCACTTTACAAAGCAGCAGCGTAAATAGTTTGAATGTTTAAGTCACGTAAATACAAATATATATATATAAACATATTTTAAGGATCCTAAATTCTTAATTTCCAAGCTTACCCTTTATTGGGCTGAAGAAGTTAAAAAAGGAATCGTTAGGTACTTGTTTAGTAATTGTCCGAACTGTGCCTCGGCCCTTGTGTTTCTGTTTCTTCTTGATTGTTTTAACTGTAACATTTTTTCCTTTCTTCCAGTCAATGGTACACCTAGAGACAGCATGTGAGAAACAGCATTTTAACACAAGGCACCAGGGAAAAGAAGGAACAGAGCAGCAGAGCAGCAACCTCAAGGCCAAAACAGCTTATCACTCTCTAGATAAAGCTGCTTGATGAGATATGAAGTGGATCATAGTCCTAGAGATTATGTGTATGTTAGACAGGTCAAGTAAATGAAAATGCTATACAAATTTGTCTTTGCAGAGTAATTGCTGCCCCCATTCCACCCATAATTCCATACCTCTGGCCCAAAAACTGGACTTCTATAACCAAGGACAGGATTAAGCTATTCCAGAAAAAAAATCTCACCAGTCAAACTGTTAGAAAACAATACATTACACCTTTTAACTACAGGTCAGGGTAGTATGAATTTACCCCAAAAAAGCATGTCCAAAGAGTGGCCAGGGAAAGGGATGTTTGAGCTCTCCAAAGACCAGTGCTAAGATTGACTTGGCAGCCAAGCACATCAAGCTGAAAAGAGCCTAATTTTCAGTTCCATTCTGCTGCTGTACAAATTGACACTCAATGAAAAGTCTCTCTCCATTCATAAAGGTTTTACCTAAAGCTGCACAGGGACAAACACAGCTAATTCTCCTATAATGGAAATAATGGTGTCACAGTAACCCTTAAGTGCCTCAAAAATACCCTGTCCTATAGACAGATGGTCAAAGTCACCAGTTTGATACTTAACTTATATAACACAGCACAAACATGTTTTCCTGCTCTACTTGTATCATATCTAACACCTTCCTCAGGAAACATCAACTGAAATCAAAGTTTTGACAAATCAGCAGTCTAGGACATTATATTCCTTTATAATATTTAAACAAAAATAATTTGATGTAATGAAGTTAAGTTTTCTTCAAAAAGGAATAGTCTGTTACTTAAGCACAACTTCCACTAAACATCCAAGAAGACATTTTGCCTCACTGCAGGTGAATTCTGGATTCAAAAGCCAACACGTAGCACTGAAAGTCAAGAGGTTTTGAGGTTGTCAGCATGACTTTAAAAAACCAAGTATTTGGCATATCTTAAGTGTCAGTTAAAAAAACCCCAAAAACCAAACTACCAAAACATGTCCTTGAAAGGGCAGAAAACAAACCCTAAAAACCAAATAATCAACAATAGAAAATACTTAGATGCCCAGAAAAATAGGGCACAAAAGCCATTTTTCATTTGTCAGCTCTGCTCTGGTGTGGGAATGGAATCTGGTTAAAGAGCACAGATCATGCATGGGAAGACCAAGGGTTAGGTTAGATGGAATGATTCTTTTACCCCCATAAATCTCTAACATGGTGTTCAACTCAACAGACTTCCAGAATAGACATGAGAATTCACCATCCACAGCTGTTTTCTGAACATGTTTTGCAAAAGCAGTAAAATTTTAAAACATTGCTGCATTAGCCACACCTGTCAGGATCAAACTGCACGGCCTTTACATTCCAGCCTCCAAACAGGCTGAAAGAACACAATACACTTGACCTATTCCTGCCTGATAATAATAAACCAATTTTTGCTGGAATAGAAATTGCTGAGGAGATGACAAGAATCCAAGAGAGTCCAAGGCTACTTGGTCAGACTGAGGAGGGGGGGTAGTCTGTGAAAAGTAATGACTAAGAATAATTTACCCAGTTATCTGGAAATAAAAGGTTTGTTACCTCAATTAGACAACTACTAAATTCAAAAGGTGTTCAATTTAAAATGTACACAATGTTAAAATATATCTCCATCTATGCACCTGTTACTTCTGCACGCAGAAACTAACATCACCATCATCATCATCCCTACAAAAATTCCCAGTTTGGAAATCAGTAACAATTTTATCTTTACTAATCATTATCACAGTAAGCAAAAAAAACCCCAACATTTATTACTTCAGAAGCTTTTTTGAATTTCAGTTTTCCTTACCCCTCACAATCAACTATTTCAGGTCCTTCAAATGAAAAGGGATCTGTCTTGTCTGGCTCCGACTTCATCTTGTACGTTTTTGTCAGGACTGAATTAGAAAAGTAGTCATTGGGCCCAAAGTGGAACTCTAATGAGAAAGACTGGAAGAAATTTTATATTACCACTAATTTTCATCTATGAAACAGTGCATCAGCATAATTATCACTAATCAAACTCTGAAAATAATAAAAAAAATAATTTGATGATAAACATATTTCAAACTACAGCAGATACAGGAAATTATGAATGCCAACGAATTTCAAATGCACAAGAAGCTGTAACAACCTTGGCTTAGATTCAAATTATAAACAGATAATTAGTACATTTCATTCACCTTCACATATAGAACTGCTGTCTTAAAAGCAACCTTAGAAATAACTATTTTGACAAAGGTCTTCATTTCATTTTCTATGGAAGCCTCTCATCATCCTTGCACTAGGGATGAAGTTGTTATTCCAAAGTCATTTTAACATTAGAACACCACCACGTGGTTCTATTGCTCCCCCAAGTCTGATCAATATAATCTTAAGATCTTAAGAGAATCAGACCTTATTTCCAATTAAAGCATAAATTAGATTGCAGGAGTCTATTTAAATAGCACACCCCCAGGAACCAGAGGGTTTTTTCCAATTTGATAACAGAAAATCTAGCAAAAGAAAATTGACTTAATGAACTATTGTACAACCAACATGTCTCAACAGCTTACAGTCTGAAGCAGGTGTTTCTGGTTATGTTTGAACCTCCTCTTGCACCCAAAAATTGTTTGCAGAGATTCAGTTTCTTACATGGAGAACAAAAGGTTCCAGTTACAGAAAACCACAGCATCCATGATGCATCAATTTTCAGATGTGTAAAGGTTTCTAAACTGCTTGCACAAAGCTATATATGCTCACTTTGCACTCAGGATCAACCACAAACTTTTTAAGTACACCAGAACTCAAGCTTGTCTTGGAACAGGGCAAACAATAGAAGGTTTTTGGCAACATGGATTTAGCAGCTTGAAGGGGGAAAAAAGTCTGCAGGTCAGTTCAGCACAATGGACTGAAAGGCAAAGCTTCCAACACCACTGCCCAGCCCCAGTATGTGTAACAGTTACCTAAATATTTTATTTACTCTCCCAGTAATATACCTTATGAATTAGCCATAATCTGCATACAAAACAGATTACATAACTGCCAAAAGACTGATCCTGAATATACTTCTCCAGGAATTCTTCAGACTCAGGTCAGAAAAATGTCTGTTATCACCAAGTCTGCCTTGCCATCCTCTTTTCAAGGCTATTCATGCACATACAAGATAAATAACTCGGGACAACAGCCTGTTCATCACAGATATTTATCCCTCACTCATCTCCCAAAGGTCCCTAATCTTCCTATGACTCCATGAGTCTCCTCACATGACTCATACCTGCTAAAGAGAGTGGTTAAGGAGTGATGGAGACCAATGGCAACAGCGGCCCTCCCACCCCCATGCCCCCTGTTTAAGGACAGGAAACCACTGGGACACAGCAGTTCACCAGAATGTCTGTGTTGACTTCACGCTGCCTAGTTCAGTTCTACTTCCCTTTAAAGCAACTCAAGACAGCTGCATGGTTTGGAGGCTGTCTTCAGCTAAGGCTAATCTCTCTCTGGCAAACACGCTCAGGGGAAGAGTTACAAACTTATCCACTACCAGTGACGAACACTCATACCCAAATAATCCCATAAACCATCACTGGAGCTATAAATAATCAACCAGTGGCACTACTTAGCATGCAGGATCCCAAGGGCTAGCAAGATAAAAATATCTGCATACAGCATTTCATTGTATACCTGCTAATTAGCAGACAAGAAGCTTCAAGCTCCACATAATATTTGAAGTGTTGTAATAACCTTTCCAACACTCTTTATTTGGACATCTCTGGGGTTTTTTATCAAATATGTTCTCATGAAGCTCAAAAAAAAAAAAAGAAAACTGCCTTTTTTAAGCTACTTAAGTTTTATCTAGATTCATCACCGAGATCTGAATATGCTAGCTAAGGATCCTGATGTTGAAATAAATATGTAACTAGAAATTATAAACTACATGTACATATAAAGAATATTTATTTATCCACATGGTCATAAATAAGTAAAAGCAAATAGTAATGGAGTCACTTATACTTCATGCAGATGGAAGTTTCCATGTGCAGGCCCTAAGAAACAAGACTTTGAAGCACTTCGACTGCAGTCAGGTAAATCCACTTTTGGAGTGCCATAACTAGGATTAATTGTTTTGGGTCAACAGTAAATCAAAAAATTCCTAATTATCATGTATTCCTTCAGCAGAAAAACCTAATCTCCAACAGAACTAGTGTATCTATGATACACTGGTTGTGTGAAGTTCACACAGTACAAAGCTACCACTGCTGCACCAATTTTCAACAAAGAATTGCAGATAAGACAGTCACACACAGCTGCAGAACAGGTTTTACTCAAGCAGTTAGGAGCACATCCTTTGTCTCCAAATACAGAAGGGACATGGAGTTTGTCAGCCTTCCATTATTGGATTTAATGTAGCACTGGAATGGAACCTATTTACAGAAAAATGCTGTGAAAAGGTTACGAACAGTGCAAGAACAAAAAAATCTAGTGTTTAAATTATAAAACAAAGCTGAATGAGAACACAAAAATTACTTATTCTCTTTCATCCAACTGCCACTGAATAGATATGCTTCAAGTTAGACAATTTCTTAGAATACCCTACTTTGTGCTTAGACAATTCATATCCATATTTCTTCATAAACTCATATCCTCTCCCCTGAGCCCCAGCAATCTTTAGAAACCTTTTTCTCTGCCATACTACTTTCTTGCCTATTATCAGCTGGAGTGTTTCAGTACTACCAGAATAAAGACAATAAGGAATAAAAAACAAAACCCAAAATAATCCAAAACCCACTTGCTATTAACCATTAAAAGCTATTCTGAGAAAGTCCTTCCATTTTTCTTATGTGAATCTTCTATGTTGCTCGTCTTGCATTTATTTCAGGTATTATCAGATATCGATAAGGGAAATCAAAAAATACCAAATATAAGAAAAAAGCCACGACAAAATTTAAAGGAAGTATGTATAGTATCAAATTCTGTCCTTCTCCCTGCCTTCCCTTCAAAGGGAGTTCAAGGAATAAGTATAGTCTGCATAAATTGAATAAGCAGCAGAACAACTTTTCAACAAACACAGCATCTGTTTCTGTACATCAAACTTAAACAAGAAAAAAATCTCCAAAAATAAAAAAAGGAAAGTAGTACTTTAAAAAAATACTCACAAGGCAAACTTTTAAAATATTATTTAAAATACATTTTCTATTCTTTTCAACAAGCACAATATCTAGAATCATTGTCTTTGATTAGTATTACTGAGTTACATCACTTTCGATAAAATATTTGATACCCAGAATTTCTCCTACAATTCATTTTCAAATCAAAAGCAGCCATGTACTTGTAATACTAAGAGCAGCTACACTTGAATTTGTGAGAGAAAAAGAAAGCAAAAACTGGACAGAATTCATCCAGAATTTTAATCTAGATACTACAGTAATGTCAGAGCTGTGCAGGCTTAGAATGAAAGAGCAAAGAGTCAGGAAAGCTAAAGATAAATCTTTCATAGGCAAAGCATGAAGATAATAGCTTAGAAAGAAACCTCCACACACACTCTACAGCCAAAGAGAACTGAATGAATATTTTGGAATGCTGCTCACTTCATTACTACTATCTTCATGAGAAACAAACAGAGAAAACTCACCATAGGCTGTCCTGGTTCAGAAAATTTAACTTTAATATCCTGCAGATGTTTCAAGATAGGTTCATCATATTCCTAAACAGAAAAAAAAGTAAAATCCAATTCAGCAGGCAGTATTTGGAAAAACACTCTCTCCTTAAAAAAGAATCAAACCTTGCAACTAATTCAACAATTTCAGCTAAAGTAAAGATCTGGATCTAAATTTCTTAATCATAGTTGCAAATTTTAGGGCTCATCTTCAGTAAACAAAGCTGCTATGATGCATTACTGAAGATACAGTAACTTCATTCAGGGTATTTATTACCAGTGAGATTCACAAAAGACACACACAAGGGAATTCTTCTTTAACAGCATTAAGAACAATTAATACAAGTGCAGGCATAACTACCTAAGCTATTTAACAAGAATTCAGCCATCCACAGGTATTCTTATAAACTGGCAAAAATAATCCTTTATGGATTAAACTAAAATGCTTGTCCATCATTTCAAGCATCTTCAGGGATTCCAAAGACTCAAAAGATTTGGTGTCTCACACCAAAGGATTGACTCATACTCCACAAGGATTAACTACTAACGGGAAAAGGAGTAATTCGTTTAACACAACAGAGGTTGCACATTTCAGAGTAGAAACTTACTTGTACTAATTCACTTAGCATATCTACATTCCTAAAGATAGTAAACCAGAAGTCTGGAATTCCTTTGACATTTGTCTCTTCTGCTTTTTCATCTATTACCACTGCATTTTTCAGGTCTCCCTAAGAAAGAAATATAGAAACAGCTGAGAAATTAAATTGTGACTTCAAAGCATATTTAATAAACAGAGACAGAAATACAAAACAATTGCCATCTCTGAAGCTGTGTTTAAGGAATATTTGAAATCTACTTTTTATTCCTCTGCAAATGAAGTTGAGATACAAGGTCTATTTAAACAGCTGAACACATACACAATTCAGATTTACTTTCAACTCATTTGAAACTATAGATGAAGACAAAATAGACCAAGTGTCTGCTTCACTGATTTGACAGAAATAATTAAAACACTTTCTATAAAGAGAAATATAAATGCATTTCTATTTTTCTATTAATCTCATTTCTGTAGGTCCATAAGCCACCTACAGTGTTTCATCTAAGAATTTAAAATTTAACTTTGCCCTCTGAAATGCTGCTTTAGCTTCACCATTTTGCAGAATACTCATAAATACCTGTTTTTTACAGGTATTTTTCATTATTATGCTGCATCTAATTATTACTATTTTAGGAAAAAGGATGCCCTCCACATAACTAATGTCAAATGTTATAAAAAAGAAGAATGAGGAAGTAATTTCTCAATACTGAACAAACCTGGAAATTCAGTCTTAATTAGATGCACCTTTCCTTTTGCACCACTAGATAGCAGCAGATATTTAAGATGCTTTCGGCAGTTGCTTGGGTTATGACAAGCCAAGAATACAAAGTTACAATTTATTTCCCATCTAGACACATTTGTGATTTAATTGTGTGGAATATGGCCTGTCAATGCTGTATTTACAAAGACTAAGGAACATGTTTTGCTCATGCACATGGAACACTGTGTCATGCTAAATCTCAGGAGATCAGTAAAAACAAAGAGAACAATTCACTTTGAATACAGAACAGTATTCAAAAAAAAAAAAAAAACCTAGAAGAAATCAGGCTAAGGAAAAAATGCAAAGAAAACCTGACAGAATGGCAAACAGAGTTTTCTAAGTAGGTCACTTTTCTGAGACAAAGCCTGAGCACACATCTCCAGAAACGATGCTGGGAAAGTAACAGGCAGCCCACATACTATATTATGCCTCCTAAATCTAGACAGCTCCTACTCAATAGGCAAGTAGGAATCCACCAGCCAAGCAGACATTTTGTTAGCTCAATTCTACTTTATGATTGTGTGAATGCCTCACCTGTATTTATGAAAATCAAAGCTAATTATGTCCCCCAAAATAATGGAGACAGGCAGAGAACCAACCAGTCTTTTATTATCTTAGGGTTTCATGTAGCACTGGAATGGAACCCATTAGCAGGAAGGTGCTGTTAACAGGTTACGAACAGTGCCAACCAAGGCAACTCCTTTGTTCCCACAAGTCACAAATTTTAAAAAAAGGCTACATTAATGGTGTAGAACCTTGCACTGGACATAACAGTGTATTCATCACAAGAACACATCACTGACACAAAAGTTCTTTCAATGGCAAGGACAATAATTTAACTCTGATAATCTGATATATTCACAGTAGAGGACCCAGCTTATACTCACAGCCAGTTTTTCTTCATCCTCATTTTCACTGTGCCATTCTGACTCTGCATCTGTGGGCTCAGCTTCCCCATTAATAAACTCTCTTCTCTGGGTTAAAAAAACCAAAAAGTGTAATTGAAGATGTAAAATTATATATATGCAACCAGAACTGACGGGAACAAAGAAATAAAAATTATATACATGATTTTCCCACCTTATCAAAAAGAGGTTGATAGAGTGCTGCATATTTTCTCTCTAAGTCATGTACTTCTTCATAGAATTTAGCTTCTATATGGGCACATTTCACCTGGAGCTTTTTCAAGGCATCAATTCTTCTTATCACTGCTTTTGGAAAACTAAAAACCAAAATTACTTAAGGTTAAGAGTTATTTGCCTCAGCATTATTTCACATATTACTGAGAAACAGTTTGCTTATAACTACGTGCAATTTTTAAATAAAAGGCTTATGTCAAACATACATGTTTCTCCAAAACCTATTTCAAAAAGTTGAAAGAATCCTCTCCTACCCAAGTTGTTCTCAAAGGTGTTATCTTCTGTTCCATTCCCTGGGGCCACTACCCTCCCCGTAGTAGTTCAGAGATCTGAAATTAATACCTTCGTTTACACCTAAATTTTGAGACTAGGTTTGTGCTGATCCATTTAAAAGAAATAAGAACTGTGCATTCTACAGGAGAAAGCTTTGATTCATGGGTCATACTCATAAGGCACACATTGCCCATCTGCACTTAAAATTATTAAACGTTTAGATATAGACATGTAAAAAAGATCTCTTTATAGAACTTGTGTGTTTTCTAAAAAGAGGTCTACACCCAGCTACTCTCAGTCAAGAAATAAAAGGGTAAGTATTTACTAAAGGCAGCATTTAAATCTACTTTACAGTCAATATAAAACTAAGTTTCAAACTAGGGATATGCAAGTCCTGAACTTTCCAATACATCCAGGACAGCAGAAATCTTACAGAAATCATCAGCCAATGTAGCACATACCCAGTCAGAGAAAGGGCCACAGAAGGAAATAAAGGAAGGGAGTTGTTTCTACCCAAAACAATAAATGGCCACAGTAAATACTGAACGGGACAAAACTGAATGCATAAAGTAAAACTTCACTCTTCCTTCCAGAAATAAGACACTATGAATCACAGGTTAAGTAAACCATTCTTCTTAGTGAATCATTTAATCTCATTTTCTACCTTAATTACACAGCAATAATATTCTATTATGCTTTCAGTCTTTCAAGAATTTTATCATGCCTAGTACTTACTTTTCAATGTAACTTGAAGGAGTGACTGACGTGTTGTCAAGACGTTCCTGAAGAGCTGCCAGGACCTGCGGATTTTGCATCACTTGGTCTGCCAGCTTTTCTATGAAGAAAGAAAACCTCTTTTAAACAAATTTGCATGGATTTATAGCGCATTTATCATCCTGTGTCTTAGAGCAGTCACAGTAAAAATACTTACTGTTTTCGCACCTCAAATAACACCACTGTTATTTGAGAAGTGAAAATAGTATTTTACTACTAACACTAACAACTACTTCAGGACCAGATTTCAGTAATATAAAGTTGGATAATGACAGAAAAGCACTTTTCTCTTTGCAAAGCTATCAGTTGCTTTCACAAACAAGTAGTACGTTGACAACATAGGCAAATTTCCTGTTTTCCCTTTATGAAGGAAAGTACAAAACAGAAGTTTCTCTATCCTCCTTCTGTATTAGCTGTACCTTAAAAGCCACACAAATTTGCAGGAGAACCACTGAATTATACTTCCAGTACAATTTTTTTCCAATTAGTGTGACTCCTGAAAAAACCCTTCCAACTTTCTGCACTGTACAATAAGCAGCATGGCACTGTGACCTTAACA
This sequence comes from Toxostoma redivivum, assembly GCA_013397375.1. Taxonomy (NCBI): domain Eukaryota; kingdom Metazoa; phylum Chordata; class Aves; order Passeriformes; family Mimidae; genus Toxostoma; species Toxostoma redivivum. The sequence goes on from VXBI01009128.1 coordinate 118,514, forward strand.
ACTACTAATTTTTTTACCTCAAGATGATTTTACAATCTGTAAGATTTCTCAACCATCACAATACTTCCCAGAACACATCTTTAACAGGAGGTCAGATCTAAAATGCCTCTGGTTAGGTGTTAAAAACCCTTACTAATAACCATGGATGGTGTCACATTATGAAGACTTGCTTTTCTCATCTTTCCATTGTTTCTCAGTGCTCCTTTCCCCAGACACTAAAAACACAACAAATTGCACAGCACACACGAAAATGGTGAAGCTTTCATATGCTTGTGTTTGTGTGTTGCTTTGTTTTTCTTATTTATTTGGGATTTTGTTGTTCTTTCTCAATCTTACTTGACTTTAAGAATTATTCAGTGGTGTGTACCAGTTCTCATGTGATTTCCAACTACCAACCACAAAGGATTTCTTGAAAAAAAAGGTAATAAGGGAGACCTAAAGAACATTCAGTGACCACATACATGAAACATCTTTCACTATAACTTACAAATTTGAGTATTTGAAGAAACAATGGAACTGTAGCTTTTCTGCACACAGAAAGTATTACTTTGAAAAACACCAGTCAGCAGTTATCTGCAGACCTTGCTAATGGAGAATAAAAACTTCCAAGACACATTCTAAAGATGCACTTTTTGAGAAGCAAGACAGTAAAGAACTAGCATACAAACAGCACTGCTCATTTTGATAATTATGCTGACAAAGAATACACACTGTTACAAGCCAGTCTTTGCAGGCCTTATTGCAAGGGTCTAGTGGGTCATTTCAGGCAATAGTAAAGCATCACAGTCACAACACAAACAAAAATAGAGCCTTCACCCTGGTTTTGGCTGCAATAAATACAGAAAACATCAGAAAGTGAACAGTTAGCCTAAAACCTACTGCTTTGCTTTCAACTTTGAACACATCTTCAGTTTTGACTATAAAGGCTTATTCCACTTCTGTAATATCACCCACTACTATGTATTTCTTACCTTTTTTGTTGGTTGCATTTTTAGCAGCCTCCAGAGACTCTGAAGCAGTATCTTCTGTTTTACTAAAAGAATTTAAAGGGTAACACATTAAAATAGCATCACAATACATAAATGTCAGCATTCAATAACAAGTTATTCTGAATTTTCGGTTTACTACAGACAAGTTTTAAAGACAAGTATGCCAATAAAAGACATATTTATGTCTTCAAGCTTGTGAAAACTCCAAAGTTTGGATATGAAACTAGATCTAAGATGAAAAGGATGCAAAGGCAAAACAAAAACCTTTGACAGATAAATTCATCTCATTAAGTGAGTGGCTGGCCATTCATGTGTAGGATTCAGTCTGTGAATCATATGGCCATTCACTCTGCGCAAGAAAATGTTATTACTCACAAATGAAAATATGAGACACTTTCAGTGTAAGTGATGAAGAAGAACATGAGAAAGGATGCAGGTATGAAAGGAAGATGAACAAGAGATAAAAGCTCTGTTTCCAACTTCTCTAACAAGCTGTTTTGATAAAAACAATCACTCCTATTCTAAAAGAGATGTCCCTGGCCTCCCCATCTCCCTGCTGCTATGTCTTCCATCTCACTTCCTGTGCTGGAGGAGAGGGCCCAGCCTGAGTCAACAGCCAGCCAGTATTCCCTCTGCTCCCTGCCAGTTTAGAGGTCACAAAACACACACTGGATATTGCTGAAATTAGCCTAACTCACACACAAAACCAGAAGAGATATCACACATGTCTGGGTATTATCAGGTCTGGACAGATCAGCTTATCCAGCACTGCAAACCTCAGAAGAGCAGCAGCACATATGGACTTGCAGCAGTTCCATAGAAATACTGTATGCTCAAAAAATACTACATAAACTAGGAAAAAAAAAAAAGGTGCCTTTTGCATGCTTAAATCACACAGATCAGAGAAACACTAAGGCTCTTCAGTTCTTCAGAGCATTTAGAAAAAAATATTACCATTTTATTCTTATTCAAGTCTGGTAATCCACTCTTCACAGGTGAAAAAAAAACCAAACAAAAACTTCTCCTGGAGAACACCAGATATACAGTTGGCTCTACCCACCTTGATTTAATTTCAGGAAAAAAGTCCAACATACCTGTTATCTGCCATCTGTGTGCCTGTATCCACCTGCAAGTTGAAAAGTAGTGTTTAAAAATACTTGAATGGTAATTTGTTTACCTCAACAGAAGATGAAAATAGAACAGGTCACTGTTTAAAACCTCAATACAAATCAACAACTGCTGGTTTTTCTAAGAAATTCACTATGCACAATCCCTCACAGTAAATTAAATAGCTACCACAATACCCAACTCAAACTGAAACTTGCTCAGTTTTTGAAGTCTGTCAGGTGATTTAATTCTCCCAGAACTTATTTTTTCTGTTAAATACTCCAGGTACTAAAGCATTTCTACCCAATCACGGGCCTTCAGTCTGAAGGTAAGTGCCACAGTTTCCTAGATTAGCTCAGCATTCTATCAAAAGAAAACTGAGCCAAAGAGGAAGACATAAATGCATTATTTTCTAATTCCTTGACAGCATTGTAATAAATAACAAATTTTTAATCACTGCCTATCTAGAATACTTGAGCAAAAAACAATTAAAATTCAAATGAATTAATTACAATAACTTCCAAATGACTTTTTTCTTTTATCATCTAAGCAGAAAAATATGTTTCACTTGTCTGTCTAATCAGGGTTATTTTTGTGAGTAGCTGCTTCTGCTGCTCTACAAGGTGCCTAAAACTGCTGCTAGATAAAAAGAACACTGAAGAGAAGAAAATTATTTACCAAAAGAAGGAGTTTTGACAGTAGCTAGGAAGACAGAATCCCCTGTATAAATGTTTGATCCTTATTTATCAGGATTCAGAAAATTAAGAGAAAGAGAGATATTAAAATCTCATTATTAACAATGACTGGAACCAAATTTAGCACAGCTACTGGAACCCCCAATATCTAAATTCACTCTCCTGAGAAACCAGAGGGAGACAGGTTGTCTAACTTACTCTGCTGTTCTTTCTTTTCTGGGGTGAAATAGCCAAGCCTGTACATGTATTTCAGTAACAGAGACTGAGATTTTTTTACTCCCATTTTAAAAAGCTGATCACAAATTCCAGTAATCACCACCTGCCATAGGGAAGCACAGGTGGTATTTTCCACCACCAAGCTTTCATGAAAGCAGCCTGTCTGTGAGTCAAATTCAGAACAAAAAGTAGCTTCAATCATTCATCAGAGTTGACAGGTCTGATTTCTCCAACTCTATGAAGGCCAAACAAGCTGATCTCAGGCCCAGCTTCCAACAGAGGGCTACCAAAGAAGTACCTAAGTGCTAATGCCAACTTGAGCGGCAGCCCGGAGATTGCATGCACTCTTCCATCTGGAAAATGCTGAATCCTGCTCTCAGCTGCAAAAGCAACACTTTCAACAACCATTCCAAACAGAGCTTGAAAGCTTTGTTAGTCTTCAACAGTACTAACAGTGTACTTCTGATTATTCCACAGGAAGTTGTTTACATCTCCAACATAAGCCTAGAAGCCCACCCTGCAGGTTAAGCACAGGAACAAAATAAAGGGGCTTCTGGCAGAGTAGGTGTTCCACCAGCTCAAGCAGATTTACTTCCTCTTGCCTTAAACACAACAAGAGAAAGTGGCAATGCCAGCAACCACCTGCTAGAGCAAAACAAATTTTTACAGTCTCACAGCTGAGGAAATAAAGGATCATCAATGAATCTTTCCTTCCACAGCAACGGAAGGCAGGGAAAAAAAAAGATACAATTAAAAAGGTAAAACATTGCAAACTGACCTAATACCACAGTTCAGCCAACAAGTTATATGACCCTAACCACTATTAGAGGAGGCAACAGTAGGCAACTAAAAATGCAGACTCGCACCACTTAAAAAATACCCTCAAAGACTTGTGGCTTCCAACCTAGGCCCAGCAACCGAGCTAATGGAACAGACTCTACTCCACAGAAAAATTCTTATGCTCAGCTGTTTGTGCTGTATTTCCTGTAGGGAACTACTTCTCAAGCCTGCCAAGGGAAGACAAGATCCTCACGTGTGTTTGGAAAACATGGAATAATGTTTTAATAGCAGCTGAATTCATCTCCACTGGAACAGACATGAATTGGGCATGTTCTGACAAAAGCCACTCACCAAGTTACAAGCAAATACAAAAAAAAGAAAATAAGAAAAAAAGCACCTTTCCCTGGTGCAAATACATACTCTGAGTCTTGTTTCACACCCTAGAGTTGTGCCTTTGGCAACTAGAAAGTAAAAAGAAGTATAGAAATAAATAATGAGATGCAACTTTCTTAGAAGAAAGCTTGTCATTCCCAGTTTCATTCCAGCTGCCTTGCACTGATTTCACTGCCACTGAGTCACCAACAAAACTGCTCGGGACAAGCTGGTGAGGGCAGAGGGGAAAGAAAGGTAATTTTAGAGATAAAGTTAAGTGCACACCAGCTGAAAAACAGCACCAAAGCACTGAGCTTTCGTGTCCATTGTCTTCATTACTTTCCAAGCAACTTTACAGGCAATGAAGACATGAAAAAGCAACCAGAACCCAAGGAAATAACAGCAGAAGGCATCGTTATTATTGCTTCCACCACAATTAAGAAGCCAAATTAGTGCCTCATTCCTTCTGGACAGTTCACTGTTTTCAAATTAATCATGCAGATGAAGCTTTGGGGATGGAGGAGATCAGATCAAGCTCCTGTTCCACAAGGCAGGCTACTGCTGCAACTTTGTCTAGCACAGATGTTACACACCATCAATCGCTCAAAACTGCAGGAGACTGTAAACTCAAGGAGAATAACCTGAAAGACACAAATTCAGGGGGAAAATCTACAGACTGGCAAGATGTACTCAAACATAAGTGTACACGGAATAAATCTTCTCTGCCTTGCACAAACCTTCTGAACGCAACTAAAATACAAAACAGGAAACTGAAGGGCTCCTGAACTTACAGGAAGACTCCTGCCCACAGCTGTTAAGTATTTTTTGTAACTACAACAAATTAGAAGGGAAAGTTACAGCTTCCCTTTCAGAGGCACTGAGACGCAACTGCGTGGGAAGCCACAAACGAAACATCTGGATACTTTCTGTATGGATAGTAAGAAAGGATCAGGAAAAATTATTTTGAGGAAGAAACTCATTAAGCTGTTCCACAAGCCCCGGACATCAGGAATACTTAGGCTCACCTCTTAAGTTTTCTTAAAGGAACACTATTCTGCTTAGAGATGACCTCATAAAAATCTGCCTAGTGATTCTGGTTTCATCATAATTCCCACATTCGCTTCTCTACCTTTATATTTTAAAGCCTCGTAAGCAGATGCTACAGGAAGGGAATCTGGCAAATCCTACGGACACCGGTATTGTGTGTAGTAAACAATCGCAGCAGCAAAGAAAAATTTCAAGCAGGCCCTCAACTGGGAGACAAGGAAGTCGAAATGCAAAAGCGAGCTCCCCGAACCGCCCGCCGCGCTGCGGGAACACAACACCGTGGCTGAGGTCAGGCGAAAGCACCGCACCCCAGCCAAGCAGCGAAGGCCTTAACTCAACCCGAGTACGGCGGCGTGAGAGCGCCGGGCAGCGCTCACCACAACCAGCCCCCCCGCCCTCCTCCTCCCCCGCTCCCCCGGGAGGGCGGGGACAGGGCGGGCGGGCGTGCTGCCAGGCAGCGCGGCCATACATGCGGCCGGAACCCCTGCGTTACCCGCCGCCAGGCACGGAGCAACACGGGAACCGTTCCGTGAGCCCCAACTTCTCGAGCCGGCCTTAAAATGGAATCGCGGCAGGCCGGGCGCAAACCCCTCCGCGCCGAGCGGTTGCGGCCGCCGCCGTGCTCCGCCCCTGAGCGGGCCCAGAGAGAATCCTCAGTCCCGCGCCGCGGTGGCGGCGCCCGGTGCGGCCCGTCCGCTGTTCGCACCCGGTGCCCAGGGCGCAGGGCCCGGAGCCTGAAGCCGCCCGCCCTCACCTGCCCGCGCCTCTCACGCCGCAGAGGCCGCAGCGCCGCCGGGCTCCTCGCAACCTCCTCGCTCGGGCAGCGCCGCCGCCAACAAAGACGCGTCCCATTGGGCGCTGCGCGGGCCCCTCCCTCAGCAAGGGCGCCGCCGATTGGCCCCAGCGGCGCCGCGGCCGCCACGCCGCA
>VXBI01009128.1:124777-161519 GCA_013397375.1 Toxostoma redivivum
GAGCGCGTGATGCGGGGCGGGGCGAGGCCGGGGGGGACGGCGCGTGCCCGCGTTCTTAAAGTGACAGCAACACCCCTTTCCTCCTCTGCTCCTCCAGCGAAAAGGTATCTTCAGTAATCTGCAGGAACCTCCTGGACACTGTGTGTGCCGGGTCTGCTGTCGCTCCAACAAATATCAGGGTGGTTGGAGCCCCGGGATCTGTGAGGCTGTTGGCCTGTCCCAAACACACGCAACGGTGTCATCGTATCAGCCCTTAATTCTCATCATAAACTCTCAACTCATTCATCTGGGTAGAATTAGAGCAACTCCGCCACCTCGCCTCTCTGGCCTGTCCTCAAAAGTACCCAGCCATCCGTGACAGCATTCCAGTCATGTGGGCTATCCCACTATGTCTCAGCAATTACATGAGATCCCTCCATGCCTCAGTAATTGCAATTTGTCATTAAGATTATCCATGCTGGGAGATGATCCGTGCAGTTTCTGAGGCACCGTGCCTGTCCTGAGAAATGTGGTGCTGCTTTCCAGCTCCTCCGCTGCAAGGCCGGTCATGGCAGTGCCCGTCTTCAGCTCGGGCACAATTCACAAAGCAAGCCCAGAAAACCCCACTGTCAGCCCACATTCTCTGTGTGTGGCAGGCTGAAAGCACTGGTGTGAGAAACAGGGCAATTTCAGCACCTGTAGCCCCTTTCACTCAATTGGGAAAACACCTCTAACCCTTTTCACCTGTCAGGGAGTTCTCTTGTTCTAAAAAGTTTTCTCCAGGTCTGCAGCTTGGATTTCTGTAAGGACTAGTGTTTGGAAGCAATGAGACCAATATTTTATAAATTAACAATGAGTCAATATAGTAATGTTGGATTAAATAATTTACAGTAGGAATTTAAGTTACAGGAATAACCAAGACATCTTTAATTAGATACCAACACTGTAACTAAAAATGAGATAATTTTGGAAGAACTGTAGGAATGTTGTAGCCAGTTGCACAAACAAGCAGATTTGGTGGGCCAGAGGACATGTTCAGTGGGAGGTTTCCCTTTACTTTTCTTCCAGCTCCCTTTCCCTGTTTCTCCAAACCAGTCCTTTTTCTAACCTCAGCAGATTAACAGCCTTCTCATATTTCCATTAATGCTTAATTTTAGGACAACCTTACACATGGTAGTGACTATGCTTGATTTTCGGTGATCCAAAGAAGAGCATAATGAACTCTGAAAGAAGGGTTTATCTGAAGGTATTCCTACTCCACACTTCTGTGCTTGCTGCTGGCTCACAGTTATCAAGTATTCTTGGTTAAAAGTCACTCAGATGCTGAGTACAAACTCCAAACCGTCTCCTAGGAAAATGTAAGAGAGGTTTTGCCTAACTATGTAATCTAGCTGCACCTTTCTGTACCTGTATATCAAAGTAAACACACATTTCAATTACTTTACACTCTGGATTTTTAGTGCCCCTCTCCAAAGGCATTAAAACTCCCATGATCAATGAGAGATTTTTGCTGACTGTTGTCTAACCTCAGTGCTAGACTCCAGGACTGTGGATAAAGCACAATCTGTGGAGTCATCTTGCTGTCAGGTGCTGCTACCCTGCAGAGAGCTGCAAACTGATATCTGCTGAATCACCCTGGCTCGATTTAAGCACCCAGCCTCACATGCAAGGGCTTGGAGAACCAAACAGAGGGAAGAGATTCTGCCAAGGCAGCCAAACAGATGCACTTGACACTGGAGAGCAAGCTAGGCTGAGATCTGTGACTGGCATAAAAACTGTCTGTGTCTTCTGCCCTTGGGTGGGTATTAATGGAAACTGCTCTCACTGGGTGAGATGCCAGACATTCACAGCCTAATCTGAGATATAAAACTTCGTCTGTCAATGACTTTTCCTGCAGGGGAGGAAGAAGTTTGATCACTGTTAAGCAGTCTTGAACTAAATAGCTGATATGCTTCTTAATTAATCTGTCTGAAGGCACGTTAAGTACTATGCATGAGGTACATAGAGAAATTGCCTTGTTAAATCACAGAGTGGAGCAAAATTCCTCCCCATGTTTGTGTGGTAGAAGTTGTGTAATTAAAGAGGCAGCTAAAGTTGGTCCAACAACTACCACCAGCTGAGAATGCTTAAACTTACCTTCAACTTCTTTTTCTACATTTTAAGCTATGCACTGTATGTGGCAGTGAATTGCTTATTTGCACACTTACAATGTACCAGTGCCTTTGTGCAACAGGAGACAGCAAATAAAAATGTTAGGATAAACAGGTCAAAGGCAGTAGCATAAATGTAATCAGCACTGACCAGTTGAAAGTCTTTGAAAAGATTGGTAGCATCAAGTTCACACTGAACAATTCACAGATTTTTCTACCAGTATCTCAGCAAACTAAGTGATGGGAGAATTTGTTCTCTTGAGTGGAGCAGTATTCACATTTGATGTTAATGGGAATATTCACATCAGAAAGGCTGAAAGGCACACTCTGAGCAAGAGACAAACAAAATTTGCTGCTGCCAAGTTTGGCTTTCAGCCAAGGGTGCAATTAAAAACAGAAACACCACTCTTTTATCTTCCCTTGCCAACTCTGAATAAATTCTTTGATAGGTGGGAAATTAAAAGCTCCACGTTGTATGAGCAAGATAAGGTCCCTGTTCCAGAAAATTAAAATATTTCAAAATTCTAAGACTTTGCTATGAGGATTTTCATAATTTTCATAATGCTTAGAAAATCATATTTCAGACTGGCTTCCCTGAGAGTGTGTACGCATACATGACCTTTAAAAAAAACACACACAAAGAAAAACCAACCAAAAAATTAAAATACTGTTTAGTCTGTCCTCTCCCTTTTTCTAGCTGAGTGAGACAGATGACTAAGACTCTGCAGACCATTGCTGTTGCAATTCCCTTCTCCTGCTTGCCAGGTCTCTCTCTCAAAGCAAGTGCAGTGGAATTCACTTAAGTGCCACCTTGAGGGATTGCCAGGGAATAGATATTGTCTGTGCAATTCAGTAATCCCACAGATCAACAGGCCCACACTGAAAAAGTTATCTTGAGCACTGTGCATCCAAGCCTGGCTGCAGCATTCTTTGTTTGCTACCAAGTTTTCCTTCACAAGGATTTTATGCATACTAAATTTAAAAAAATGCACCGAGGGAAGGTGGAAGCAGTGTGTGCATGTGGGAAGCATACAGAACGACTGGAAAATAACCTTTGGAAAATGTGAGTTTGAAATGCTCCCAAGATCCTTGTAAGGAGAGTTGTCCCAGAAACAAAATGAAGCATTTAGGAAGGAAAAAGGGCATTTAAAAAACACCCCATTCTTTAATATTGATAGAGTAGGTCAGTAATGGAATTGGATTAGTTCTACTAAAAACATAGCAGGAAGAAAAAAAACAAAATCTAGGATCAAAAGCCAAGATTTTATCACGGAGATGTCATAAACTACAATCCTGGGCATCAACGGATCAACAGCACTTTCTCCACAGTTAAATACTAACTCACTTTAAGTAAGTGCTAACTCAGATCACCAAAACCAATTTCTGTATTCAAATTCTTGGCACTATTTGACATTAAGCTTCTACTTCAGAAGCAGCATAGGCATGTCCCATCCTTTCAAAGATATCCCAAGTGCACATGCATCTTCAGGGAGCATGCTGGGAAGAAAATGATGAGCTGATAATGCCAAAAGGAGTTAGGATCTAAAATGCTGCAAAAAATGTAATTGAACCTTGTCCCTTCTCGTGCCAAAGGATGGAGAAATTGCCCTGATGTGCAGTTTAAACATGTATTTATAAAATTGATTAGAAATTAGCAGAATAATCAACTATTGAATGCAAAATTGATTAAATTAGCAATAGCAAGCTAAAGGAAAAGCTCTGTAAACCACATTTCAAAAAGATGGTTTTGGAATAAGGTCTTCTCACTACACAAAATTCACATACAAGTACTTCACAAGAGATTTTATTTTCTGTACAAAAGATGCATCTGCTTTACTGACCTTAACATCATGTATGTTTTCAAAGGCAAATACAGATAAATTAGAAAAAAACCCCAAACCTACTAGACCTTTCTATTACTCCAAATAATGTGTTCGTTCCTCAGAAGAAGGAATATAAATATAAAAATAACAAGGAAAAGCAAAGATGTTTTAACTCTTAATTAAGTAAAGGAACATGGCCTGATGATTATAGCACGAACCTAAGAGTTGAGAAAACAGAGGTGTTGCAGTATGACTTTCTGCAAGTCACCTTGAGAATACTGAATGAATATAGTTCTGCAAATCAGACACTTGGCTGATCTGTGCAGCTGTGAAGTAGGTGAGATATTTTTTAGGATTTCACGAACTTTAGTTCATTTAGTAGCTTCTGCCAGTGAAATGCATTGTTAGGCAACAAAGAACTCTCCCTGCAGATACAATGTGACCATACTACATCAGAAAGGTTTTTATCTCAGGGTTAAATCATCATGTTAAAAACATCAGTCTTGAATACAGGGCAATGTCTAGCTGTATTCCCTAACTGCAAACCAATCCACGAACTGTGTATCAGTAGGAAAACCTCTGTTAATTCCCCATGGCTCTGAACTGGTAATTAGGTACTAAGTACTTTGGGTAATCAGGTACTTTGGCAAGGCTCCTATTTCCTTGAAGGGATAGCTCCAAGAACATACCACCTCTGCCATCAGACCTTCATATCTCTCCCACCTGGTTGTTCAATGCAGGTGCATTTGCCTTGTACTTACCCACTTGACTGCAACTGCAGGTTGATGATCTGTTCCCTTTTCCAACAAAGGGACTGTGAACTTCTACTATGCAAAGTGTTCTGTGTATACTTATGAGAGTTTTTAATAACAGCAGCTAAAATAAGTATCATAGTGGAACTACCCACTTTTCCTGCTTATGTAAAGATACTAAAGTCATCTGGAAAATACTGTTCTTACTGTAGGGCAAATTACTCAACTCCCATTAAGCAATAAATTTTTCTGACTGTAACACTGGGTCTTAGAGATCAGGATGCAGGACAAATTAACCAAAGCCTGGACAGCTAGAATGAACAAGAATCCTTACGAGGATTTGCTGACAGAGCAGTACCTTCCCAAATAGAACTGGCAACCACTATTGCTACGGCTAAGAAGAAACTTCTTACAGGTTGGCTTTTTTTTTCATGATGGATTTTTATTACATTTCCAGATGACATTATTAACCCACGTAAACAGGAAATTTACTTTGCACATAATAGAAAGTGTAAACAGAAATTTGAGCATCAGTATATGCTCACTTCTTCAATGGGAACCCAGCACTCGCCTTCTAAATAAAAAGTCCTGTTGTTTTCAATTTGCACTTCCATTCTGAACCATTTGTAGATATTCCTTGTGTAGCTTTTCTTGGGTTTCATAAAGTTTCTTTAGCTTCTTAATTTGTCCTTTGCTAAGTTCTTTGCCTTCTGTATCATGGGTGGGAAATCCCTGAAATATATAAAAAAAAAGAGTATTTAAGACAAATTCTCGGTCTACTTTTGTTCTTTATGGAATCATGTTTTAATAAGATAGGGAGATAATGTCATAATGACAGGCTGTCAGGAAGGGATGTATCTTGGCTAATTTTAGTCACCTAGAAGTTTGACAGCTAACTGACTATTTCTGAATGTTCCCTTCCTAGCTAAACAAGAGGCATAAGGGTGTATTTATCTTCTGTCCTGAGCCACATAAGGGAATCTTAGACCACTAACTTTTAGATGGTTTTAGTTAAGAAAATAATGACTAATTCCTGAACAGATGGTTAAAATAATCTTTTAATCACACTAGCAGATTGAATTCAAGGCTTAAAGCAAAAGCAGTAAGAGATTTATATTCTTGATGAAAGAAGTATGATCAGCATTTTTATGGACATTCTCCTTGGCTTGCAGGGGTATTTTCCAGTATTTATCATCTCCATCCTGACTTGACCTCAGGGCTTGAATTTGTGTAGGTGAAGGGAAGAGGCAGAAGCAGGATCAATGACCCAAATCAAGTAGAAGTGAAGAAACAGTGCTTTATGTTTTCCAAGTAACCCTTTCATCCCCAAAGGGAGCAATCAAGAGCAAAGTTATGCATACATCCCCTTCAGAGAGCCTTTGCCAAGAGAGAGCAAAACAGTGAGTAGAAGAAAACAGGAAACACAGGACCTCTCCAAAAAACATCAGTTCTGGCAGAGCTGGGGAGTTTGTACTTGCAAATGAATACCCTGCCTTGCACCAGAGTAATAAATCTGTGAATGAACATCATACACATTCCTACCCACAATATATATTTTGCTTTGCAATAAGGGGAGCCAAAGGAAATGTACAATGAATGTACAAAGGAACGTAGAAGGAAAATACCCTTGAAATGATGGCTAACAGAGACCTTGCTCCTCAATGCACAATGAAATTCATATATCACCTTTTCTTTCTCTCCCTCCCTCCTCTTGCTACATTAATAGCACTGCCCTGGAGGTTTGGAACAGGATTCATATAAACATATACAAATAAGTATGTGCAACTGGGGAAAGAAAACCCTTCCTTATATGAAGAAAAGTCTCTTACATTTTCATCAAACATGGAATATTTGTCAAGTTCCAATTTAAACATTTCATGTGGTGGAATCTTCATTTTTTCCAGTTTTGCTGCCTGTAATATAAAACATGCATTAACATCACAGTTAATTACATGTCACATATGCAAAAGGAAAAGGAGATTATAATTTCAAAATCAAGGAGCATTCAATTCATAATTGTTTATTATGTGAAAAGAAACTTGGAGTGAGAAACAACTCAGTAGGTCTTAGCTCTGCTTGTCTGGGGGAAAAACTGTTTTAAACCTGTAGAGAACCACTTTATAAAATGGATGCATTGCAGAAACTCAAAATAATTTGCTTATATACTCCAAAAACTACATTTGATTTTTTCTAACTTGGTTCTTTAGTCAACACATAGTCAGTAGCTGCTATCATAAAGAATATTCAGCAATTAACTCACTGCAAAGGAAACCACCTTTATCAAGTTTCCTGCTGACAAGCAAAGGCTTCTGTGCAGGTCACAGAAGAATCAGATGCATTAATTGCACTGAAAACAAACTGAACTCTCTCTTATCTGTAAAAAAACACATTTCAGAATCTTCTTCATGTAATTTTTTGCCCTATGCAGAGGAATCACCTTTTTGTAAAAGTGAAAAAAGGTGCTTGGAATTTGTGGATGATAAATGCTATTTATCTTGTTTTATCTCTGAATGTGGTACTCTCTAAAAGTTCTCTTCCTCTTTTAACACAGGAATGTATTTCCTGTACTGTTAAAGTCATCAGCATGGCAAACAATATTTTCTCTTATGAGTTCTTATCTCCTCTGTCTACTCCTCATCCAAAGCTCAAAATGTTTGAGCTATCTGAATTCCAATCAAAGAGATAAAACATCTCCCTGCTCAGTCATAAGGAACAGGGGATTTCTAACAGAGAAAAAGAAAAAAAAAAAGGAGAAAAATAAACCTTTTCACATATACTTATGATATTAGAAAGGGGATAAAATAATAAACAACACAAGCAAAGTCTTCTCTAACAGTAACAAGCATGCAAGATATTAGTTTGTCAGTTAAGGAAGTAATAGTGTTTATAGACTGAAATTAAGTGCTACAAGTTCTTCTGTAATAAGTTTTTGCAGGCTTTAGTTGTGTTTTCAAAAATGGCTTCTCTATAAGAATTTAAAGTCCAAACCTGAACTGCAAGCCAAAGCCATTCTGAGCAGGAAATTTTACACAAAAAACAAAAGAAATGGAGACCTGCTTAAGGCTGGGCAGAGAGCCTTTGTTCTAATGTTCTTTCCTGCACGTGACTACTGCTGCCTACACTTTCCTTCAAAATGAAGTTACTTACTTCCTGCTGTTGTTTTTTCCTGGCTGCTTCTTCTTTCTTCTTTTTTTTCTCTTCTTCTATCTGTGAGAGGCAGTGTTAGTGAGTAAAAGGTAATGCACTGTTTCATTTGGTTGTTTTCTACAAACCTGAGCCAGCTCCCCTGGACATCTAATCATAGACAGAACTGGCAGCATGACCTGCAGCAAACCCACCATGCCTAACAATTAGGATTGTCTGATACTTCCACTGTATGACTTTGATTTCATTTGCTTTTATTCATAGGTAAACCACTTAACTGTTCAGAATGCATTTTGCATGCAAAATGGATACCTATAAAAGAATACCTAAAAGAAATTGTCCTATCATTTTAGGGGGAAAATGTTTTGCAAATGACTTTTAAAAAATACTGTATTTCAATGATATTTTAAGCTCTTGCCTCGAACTGCGAAGCTATCATAGTTCCTCAAGCAGCAGTTGTACCACTTGATGTTCCTAGGGAAACAATTATCCAAATTTAGCCAACTTGCTAAAAATCCCATCTTGCACTTGCCTGGGAGAGACCTGTCAGTTCTCCAAGGGTTCTGCCTGTGCTGAACATAATGCCATTTCCAGGGAAAAGCACTCTGGCTGCAGGTCCTACCCAGCAGCTGAAAACAAACTGCCCTCAAATGTCACTCTGATGAAAACATCTGGGACTGACTAAAATAACTTTTTACTTCTCCCTTTTCTAAAAAAACATCAACATGGAAGGAGAAATGTTGGAATGTCTTCCAAATATTTCTAGTTGTGATAGAATTTTATTATTTGGTAAAACTGAAGATGGACATATGAAGTGTTACTTCTAAATATTACAAAGTCAAATATTAATGCTAGGAAGTGCCAAAAGCAGGGTTTCTATACAGACCTTATGCATGTGAATTCAAGTTCACAAGCTTTATAGAGTAACATGAATTCGTGCCCCCACATCCTGAATATCTCATTAATCCATACTATATTAAGATTTAGCAATACATTTTTTCCTCACATATCAGATGAATACAGACTAGCTCTACGGAAAACGTTGACTTCATTTGTACAAATAAGTCTGAATTAGCTGCTCATTGGAATTGCTCTTTCAAAAATATAAGAGAGTTTGAATGCAACACTGAGCATCCTTTCATTATATGAAGATCTTAAAAAGCAAACAAATAAAAAAATCTTAGCGATATTCACTAGGTCCCATACAAAATTTTCAAGAAGCTGTTCCAAAAAATTCTTTTTTTCCAACACACTCAAATTTTTGTATCTCTTATGTCATCTTCCTTGTTCCTTGTAGTCTGCTATGATTTTTATTATGAATTATCAAAGAAATGTAAAAATATTCATAGCTTACACATTACTTTAAATTTTAAAAATATAGGATGCTTAAAATACTTACCTTTTTCTTTTCTTCTCTTTCTTTCAATAATGTGTCTTTATCCACTAATTTAACCACAGTTGGAAGTCCTAAAGAAGCAAAAACAGATGGATTAATTTCTTGATTAGTCAAAGATAAATGTATTCACTCTGTGATAATTGTTTTCTTTTTGCATGCTGAATGCAAATACAACTCAGTGGCTACTCAAAAGTGACTAAGAAATTAGGTGTTATACAAAAGGTGAAAAATATAGCAATGTATTTTTTTTATTCTGTACATGTATTCCAATATACAGTTCTACAATATATATTCATACATATATATACACCATTATAGATGATACATATTATGTGCCATTATATATAGTACATATTAAATATATATATATGGTGCACATATGATATGCTATAGCTCTGCAATACTTGAGTTTACTGAATTATTCTAAATTAGTTTTGACAGTTTGTTTTCCCACTTCTTAGGAAAACAGCAGGATTATAAAAACAGCTCCTACAAAGTTCCAAGAGATAACTGAGTACCTTCATGATCTTCAAATCGAACTCCAAGTTCAGGCAGGATGTCATCCCGGAGAGCATCACACAACTGCAGCACTTCAGTTACTACAGAGCATGAAAAATACTTTTAGTGAAGTAAAATTTGGCCAAAGTATACTTTTCCAGCTACATAAGTACTTAGATGCAACTAAGAAATTGCCACTGTCAAAGACAAAGAAAGGTCTTTTCTTTTAAAGTGATAAGTAAGGCCTGCCTTATTTCAGCCACACAGAGAAGCAGCATGTTTCTTTGCAGAGACTTGAAAATCATTAATTTCTTCCAAGATACCCTCACTCTTCCTGAAGGGCAACAGAAAGAAAATCCAAGTCAATTCAGAAATGATGCAACAATTCTGCCAGGGTATGATGGAAGGGTATATGACTCAGGAAAATCCTAATGGTTGCTGTAGGATGTGCAATAAGAAAGGTTAAAAACCTAATTTTAGAAAAATCCCAAATGAACATATCCTGTGCTAAATCTAACAGTGCCCTTTGAAGGACTATGATTTTGTTGATTTGATAACTACACATACATTTGTCAGAGTAATCCCAACATCCTCCTTTTAAGCAACTTAGTTGCAGCAGAACAGAGAATTTTGGTTTGGTTTTCTGCATGTTGATCAGGATATCATGGCTCATATTTTTTTCTCCCTTGCAAACTTATCAAGGACACTTTGATGACAGTAAATAGTTAAGAACTTAAAATTTAGCTGAAATATATGCTATCAACTTTTAAGGGGAAAACAAATCTTCATACAAAGTAATTTTTGGATGAGAAATTGTATCAATTGAGAAGCAGCTGAAAAGTTAAGAGAGACTAAATGCATCGAAGAGACCAGTATGTTGCTGTTGTGAATTCAGTGGCATTTTTTATAGGCAGTTTGGTATTTGGGAGTAACACTTAGCAAATGTAACAAGACAGATACTTGGGTTAGATGTCTTTACAATGAACAAGTGTTCTTCCTTTCAGCAATTCTTAGCTGGCTAAATCTAAGAAGCACCCAAGGTCTCAAAGTTATTATTTCAGGCAGTGGATGCCTCCATCCAGGCAGTTTCCTAAACACTGCACCTCCTGGTAGATACAAGTACCACCCTGAGCCTTCATCTCTTCCACAATTCTGAGAGAGCTGCAAGTGAACAGCACTGACTATCCTGAAACCATGAGAAGGAACACCCTGTTTCAGTGCATGGTTGTGTTCTGTGGCTCTCTCTTTGCACAGAAAACCACTTCAGTGTACAGAACCTCTTTTGTCTGCCATAAACAGAGTCATTGTTTCTCCTGATCCAGAGCAGTTACACACAGTGAACCACAGTCATGTTTGATGCCACTCTAAATCAGCCATTAAGATAAACCAGGGATAAGATTACCTCACTGGCTGCTGACACTAAAAGGTGTTGGCTCAAACCTTGGCAAAGGAATTACACATATCATATCAAGACTGTATCAGAAACACCTACTGCTTATTCACCAAAACAGCATCTTCACAGTTATAGATGTTTACTTTTTGAAAATCATGAATAATTGAAAGCTGAAGAAGAAATCCATCAAGCAGAAATGTATAATGAAACATATGATTTATGAGAGGACACATCCTCTGATCAATCCTGTCATCCAGAGGAGTCAGCACACTAAGGCTGAAATGTGCCTGTTCTTTGCATGTGGCACCTCTAGAGCAAATATGTTTAGGATTGGGTAGGGGATTGTTTATGGGCTGCCTCGGGACATGAGGAGGCTCTCACTGAGGACAGTGACCAGGAAACCAGTGGGACAATGCCTTATCATCCCTGCCCATCAACACCTCAGCAGATGGACACTCCTTGGGTCCATTTCCCAGACCTCCTCACAATTTCAAGCCAAAGAGTATCCGATGTGAAACAGATGTTGAGATGTTGTGAATCGGAACACTGTGATGGGAAGGAAAAAGAGGAGTTTGAAAAGCATCTGGAGAATGCTGGATGTAAAGACTGGCAGCAAAAGACAAGAGCAGGCAATGCTACAATGAGAGAGTTTGTCCCAGTTCTGGTCAACTCATGACACGTATGAGAGAGGTGCAGAGGGTACTGAGAATTATTAAGTCTGCATTTGAATGCTACCCATTCTAGATGATAGTAACATTTTTGCAGAGTATATATATTTTGATTACTACTAAAAACTATAGCTTTAAAAATGACTATTCTGTGAAATGTTTTGTAGATGCATTTTCAAAGTGCATGAGTATGGATGGGGACATTTGTAATACTCTGCAGGTTTTACAGAGCCACATGCTTTTTATTTAACATCTGAGAATACTTAAAGCAATACAGATTGTTTTAAATAATATTTAACACAACCCTGCCAGCCATAGGCTGTGACGGGGAAACTCCCTTTGCCTACAGCCATGTAGAGGCAATATCCCCAGCCACTGATCTGAACAATTTAGACAGTAATTTAACACTTCCTGCAAGCAAGAATTTAATGGGTAAAGGGAAAGCAATCAGCAGCATGTCAGTGCAGGTCCTGCCAACCACCACTCAGCTTCCATGTAACAAATAGTTTAAAAGAAAGGTGCCTCCCTGGTCAAATTGCAGAGTGCTCCATATCCCAACCAAGCAGCAACTAGATCCAGTTTGATTCTCACTGTCCAGTGTATTTCAGGCAAAAAAATAACTGCCTTCCAAGTAGGAAATTCAAGTGCCAGTAAGCAGTCTAGAGCCAAGTGTGTTCTAAAAATTGTCTACCATAAGGCCTGTGATATTTAAACCTTACCACTGCTAAAAACAATGACCAATTTAGCTCAACCATCATAAAGCAAGGGGAAAAAACAGCTTCATATAAACAAGTGTATTAAATACCAAAAGACTAAAGCTCACATTTTTGGCTGAGGATATAAAAAAAAAATTCTTGAATTAATTCAAGTTACAGAAAATATTTACTATTGGAACTATTAGAACTTATTACTAAGCCTATTTCTCAGCATCAATTAGGCATATAAGAGCATAGGACAATAATAGAAGAATAGTCACATCAGCAAATACAGTTTTGTGTTTTTAATGTAAACTTATCAGCTTTAGAAGAACTCCAAAACAGTAGCAGAATGAGAGCCCAGAGTCTTTTCCAGATGAATAGGTTACCAGACACCACAAGTAATTTTATGTTTCTGTGCAATATATGGGTTACTTGCATGTTTTATGTATAAAAAATACCCTGTTTTGCCTTCAAGTACAAATCCCAGTGTCAAAGTTTTAAGAAAACAAGAATCAAGTACATGTTGAAGACATGCAAAATTCCACAGGGAACAGCAGAAAATAGTAAGAGCTTCTCCATTAAGAATTATCAGTAAAATCAAAGAAACCTTTTAATGGAACAACCTTTTTAACACTCTATAGTTCTGCTGCCAACACACACAGCATGATCAAAGCTTTTCAGAGGGATTAAAAAAGGCACCTAAAACTTCTAGCAAACTCCCAGATGAATTCTCCAAAGAGAACTCTCAATTATCATCAGGGGAGCTACAATTCCAAGTATGCTAACAAATAACAGTGAGCATCTCAGGCTGTGTAAATGCAGACACTATTATTGTGTAGCAATCTACACTTTTAAGTAAATGCAAGCTCCCTGGGGAAGAGATCATGGGTACTTTTATACCTGGAAACGAGGGAGTGCCCTAACCAAGAATAACAGCAGCTACACCTCATCATTCCAGAACTTTTAGATTCTTTTAGATTAGTTTAGCAGCCTAAAAAGATTCCCAAATTAAAGAGACAGGCAGCAGAGATGCAAAAATTCAAAGTAGCTCTGATTTAAAGATGCTTTACTTTCATTCTCTAAACAAGGAGAGACTATCAGGTGTCTCACACCCACCTCTCCATCCTCTCCCACAGTCTGGCTTCTATAACCTCCAAGTCTCAAGTGAAACAGTACAGAAAAAAGTGAACTCTCACCTTTCTTCTCTCTGGCGATTTGTCGCACTCCTTCTCTGAACTCAGAAAGAACTTGGAGGTATGGCATCACTGTAGATTCAACCTGCAGGATCATAATTTCCACAGTTAGCTAATCATAATTTAGATACAAAATACATCCCTACACACTTCATATTTATGTGCTGTTGGATGGAACTTGACCCTCAGGGCAGATCTGTATCAATACAAATTGCCATTGCTCTATTGATATCAAAGAATAGATGACAATTTGCATTAGCTGTCAATTTTCATTTTGTGCAGATAAAATCAGCTTGTCAAGTTTGCCATTCCTTTTTCACCTCCTTTTTAGTTAGATCCAACACTTCCACCTGGGTTATGCCACAATCCTGCTAGGTACAATGCAGGGCAGGGATAAAAACATAATTCAGATGAATTTGCTCCTTCATGTACTGTGTTGTCTTAGGCCCACATGGTAATAATACCATGTGAAACTGATATTAGGACTAATTTTCATTAGAACACAGATCTGCTCCTGAGATTTTACCTTATGCTAATTGTATAGACAGTGCAATTCTCCATATTCCTCAAACAATTCCCTCTCCCACAAAAAGTGTGGAAAGATTACTGTTGAATTATTTCAGGTGTAAGTAAAAGCTAGGCACAAAATGTCAGAGAAAAAGTCCTGTGAGTCTGATCTCAATGACAGTGAATAGCAGCAGCAAGCAGTTAGTGAACAGTGGTGAACAGCTACAAAAACAACTACACATCAGCTACGAAAACAGCTACACATCAGTGTCTGCCAACACTTCTCTGGAATCCCAAGAGGAAAAGACAGGCCCTTGGGGGAAAGCCTAAATTAAAAGTTTCATTACTTTGGAGGGTTGGGGAGACAAAAAAAAAAATTTGCAAACTTCTGTCTTCTCTATAATTTCCAAACATCTTTCCTGTGTGTTTAATCTCCATGACAAATTTCTGTACAGTTAAGGGACATGATAGTCTGTCATGTTGTAAAAGTGCCCCTATGAAAAGAACCGAGGAGCTCTGTTAGAACTTAAAAATGTGAACACTGCAATCAGTTTCATCATCAGATCCAGTGCTGACAAGTTTGGCACAAGGAACAGACTCCGGAATGCGAGGAACAGTCACATCTCCATTCCCCCCTGCACTGGAAATATCTCTTCATGCAAATAAAGTAGGATGGGGAAAACAGGCACTGTCACGACTTTATCAGTCATTTCAAGATGAAAGATTTTTATTTCCACAATAACTAACTTGAGAGAAATGCTGAATTAACTTGGAAAATGATATTATGGAACTGAGGTTTTCTGACTTCAAATCTCCTATATCCATTATTCAAGTAAATTCCTGATCCATGATAATTAAGCTTGTTTTTCTTTCAGCAGTTTTGAACTGGATTATGCCTTTTTTGGAGATATTGACTCAATTGATTCTTTCATCTCTAATTTATAACAAGGAAATAACTGGCCTGACCCACAGCCTTCTGTAATTAATGAGAAGTTTTTGAACCTTGGAAGTTCACCTTCTTAAATTTGTGCTAAGAAGAATAAGAATTTGCATGGAGGACTGAAAGACAGCATGTTATTTAATGAAACAGCCAAAACATTTGTGATACTATGCATTTTTATGTTATAATGCTTAACACCAGTAATAACTTGGGTGATAAAAACAAAAGCTTCTTGAGTGTAAGAGATGTTAGCACAAGATTCTTCTGATTGTGCTAACAGTGTTGCAAAATGTAGAATGTGTAAAACTTTCTTCATAAAGGATGTTCTTTAATGTTTGATTTTTGTATCCTTTCAAGCCTAACCAAGAAGAAGGGAGATTTAATCCCTGAAACAGACAGCAGCTAACAAACAAGCTCTAAGTGATGCCCAGGTGTTAGAAAAACGAACTACCTGTTGGTAGAACTGCCTTGTTAAGGTTTAGGGCTGGACATGCTACAATGATCTCAGAGCTTAGGAGAGGTTAAGAAACTTGGAGAGAAGGATGGACCACTGATAGTGGACACAAAAAACGCCACAAAGAATTCACAGGTCACAGGGACACTTGGTAGATCTCCCAATATAAGGAAGAAACTCATAAAGCCAACTCAGAAACTGTGCTGAATCAGCTCCCACTGGGTAAAAAGGTAATTTCAAACACCCACTCAGGGACCACCAACCCAAGAAACCCACTGACTCGAACAGAAAAACTGAGCATGCAGACTAATTAGCACAGGAAGCAAGAAAATTATTAACCAAGAGAGGACAGGATACAAATTAATAAGAGAATCATGTAACTTGTAGCCAATGAACATTAGTTGCTTTGTTTGCTAAAATGCATAAATAGTAAAAGGTTTGGATAGTTGGTGTGCTTGATTTGTGGAATACCACCGAGCACCCAGGCTTGCACAGCTTTGAAACAAATAATCGATATTGCTCTTGAGGGTGTAATTACTGGCTTGCTGCACATGGGTAACAAAACCAATTTTTGTGGACAACATGTGTTAGCACAGGTTTGGTTTTGGTTTTTTTTCTGCTCAAGATTCTTCTCACTCTACTACCCTTGGCAATGTTATTTTAAAGGAGTGACAGGACTTAGCTTCAAG
Source organism: Toxostoma redivivum (assembly GCA_013397375.1). Classification (NCBI taxonomy): domain Eukaryota; kingdom Metazoa; phylum Chordata; class Aves; order Passeriformes; family Mimidae; genus Toxostoma; species Toxostoma redivivum. The sequence continues at coordinate 141,062 of VXBI01009128.1, forward strand.
CTATCACAAATCCTTCCATAAAGCATATCTATTGGAAATACTGCCTAAAGTGTTAAATACAAATTAATTTTCATGTTCCCTAAAAAGTTAAGTGCTAAAGTGCTACCTTTCTTCTGAAATTTAAAATAATTCTGAGCTAAATTAAAAAATCACTATTGATGGGCTTTGTAGGCAATACTGAACATCTTCCACAGCATGTGAATGTAAGTATTTGCATTGGCAATTATTGGATAAGTGTTCATCCCCACTTTTCCAACCACAAGCAAGCTTGTCAATTCCTTTGATGAATAAAAAGCTTTTTGTTACACCAGAAATGTTCCATTTATTCCTTCTAAGGAGGAACAGAAAGGTGCATGGTCACACCTTTAAATGTAGAAAAGTACTTGAAGAACAGCACTGATGTGTCCACAGGAGATTTTTGGCACAAAAAGTGTTGATAGCTTTCATGTGGAGTTATTTCTCCTGCCTGCACCAGAAAATGTTCAAGTTATTCCAGAGCCCATCAGCCCTTTCATCAGGTACCTCCCAGGTATTTCCAGAAAATTCTGCATTGAAGCAGAACTTCTGGGTGACTAAAGCAAAACAGCCTTTGAAAGCCACATAAAAACTGTGGCTGCAAATGAGATCAGAAGAAGAGATTGAAATGTGGATAAAACTCCAGCTGCCTCCAGGCTGGTTTCTGGTGTACCACAAAGAAATTTAATCAGTGTAATTACATTTTAGAAACTACTTGGCATACAAATACTTGTAATGAGTCTTTAGACTGTAGCATGTGCTGCCTGCAGTTCACATGTGGTTTAGGAACAGACTCATCATTCAGAAGACAAGATAATTCTTTTTCTGGTTGCTATACAATTTGTCTGTCATTAAATCAAACAAACCTATAAAACCCCCAACTCTTGTAAAAGAAAAATCCTGCTTCCTAAGCCAATTAATTACATCAGATTCAAAAGCTAAAAGAAAAAAAAAATGCAATTCAGCTACATAACAGTAATGTCAACACTTTAACCTAAGCTCTCAATGGATAGAGAGTAATTTTGTTTAGTATATTTTGTCCTTCACTTACATTTATGTTTTGACTAGTCCCTCCAACAGGAAAACCAATTGCATCATCACTTTCTATGGCACCAAAAATCTGGTCAAGGAAAAAGAAAAGATTGTATATACCAATTCAAAGGAATATGAAAACTAAGCAAAATCACATATACTAGACTTTCAAATAATTCTCATTTAACCCAGAATTCACAACTCTATCGAGATGATGTTCTGATTTGTAATACAAATACAACATACAAAGCATAGGCTTTCAGATTTAGCTTTAAAGCTGTCAGATTTGTCATTCTGACCTCACATTTTTTATACTATCTAATTTTTCTTGAATGTATTAGGGGCGGGCTCTCCACCATTCAACAAAACATTAACTGAAAACATAACGTAACATGGAGAACTCAAAATTGTTCCTGCTGCAGCACACACTGCAGTTTAGGGATGTTTTGGCTGGGGGATGTATGGAAGATCTCTAGTTTCCTGTAAGATTTAAACAAAGACTGTACAGATCCTTCCATACTTGAAAATACAAGTTGTAACTGCACAGTGCAATAGCAACATTACTCCTTGCTGTCACATACCTTCAGCATTTGAGTGAGATACGAGCTGATATTTCCCAAAAGAAGTCTGTTTGGCATCTGTCTGGAAGATTTCTTTGCAGCAATATAGGAGTTACTCTGGCCGACTAAGGAGCGCATTTCTTCTAAGACAGAGCGGGTGTCAATATTGTCACACAGTGCTTCGTGAATTGCTGCTTTCTTCTCGTAAAAACTGAGAAGAGAAAGATTATTTTTAACTACTCATGCCAAAAACCCTGCAAGGTACTCTGAAGAGTCTCTGTTAGAAGAGTAAGGGGAGCTAAAAGTAAGATAACCTTTTGCTGGTCATAGTTTATATTTGAAGGAAAAACAGATGAGCAAGAAAAAAATCATTATCATGATGCTGCTGTTTTACTGCTGTGGACAAAGACAGGATAATCTAATTGGCAATAACTATCCAAACAAATAACATCAAACAATTTTTCAGCAACTGGCCTTTCCATGCAAGTTTTTTTAAAGCAGTATAGATTACTTATTTAGTATCTTCTTGGCTTACATTTTATTTTAATACAGTATTGCTCTCCTATCCCTGTGTACCAGCCAAGTTCTCTGTTTAGTATCTTTCCAGGAAGGAGCATCAATTTGGAAGTTAACACAAAGTGAATTTTTATGTAGCTATTACAAGTAGATAAAAGGAATAAATTCATGCAAACCTTTGTCATCGTAGTAACATGTTAGTAGGTATAATAAATAATACAATATATTAAGTACACATTTCATCACACAAAGGTTTTATGGTTTCAAACAGTGTACTTTTTCTAAGAAAAAAAGAAGTGATAGAAGAAAGGAGACAAAACCAAATATCCATTACGCATATCTTCTATTCCTCCCACTTCTTTATCCTTTCCTTCTGACCTCTCTATTACTTATTATCTCCCACCTTTCTATAAAAGGGGTTATCTCCACCAACCTCAAGTTGAAGATAAAATTTTCAGAGCACATCACTACACAGAAACATCTGCACATAATCCTTCAATAGTAACATTAGTGACCATAACAGTGAAATGAACTAGGAAACAATTTTAGCACTGCAATGTAAGATGCTTCTATTTTAAATTTCAGACAAAACAGAAGTAATTTTTGAAGCTCTTTGCATTACAAGTAATAATGGCAGTTTTGTAATAAAAGTCAAAAGACTGCAAAATTGATATCACTGCCTCAGCAACATATTTTCAAACATTGGCACTCTGATCTTTCATGGGTTTAGTCAGGCCATTTAACTTCTGTTTGTCTCAGATAGCTTATGATACTTTGAAATATGTAAAATACTGTGAATTATTGGTCACTTCTTAGAGAGACGACAAGACTTCACATAGTGAAGAAAATGACAGCTATCTAACAAAAAAATTCTCTTTCCCTTCACGGCAATGAGGCATGCCAGTGTAGTTAACCTAAACAAAAGGGAAATTAACAATTTCATCTATACTTCATAAAGCTCTCCCAAGATTAAAAAGATTGCTTGTGAAGAATTGAGATGGTAAGAGGGAATGCTACAGACATAAATATCACTATACACATTGTGATATTGTAAAGAAAAAAATAATTAAACATGAAACAATGTAATTCAGAGAGAAGTAGGAATGCTCCACTCACTTTTTGTTCAGCTCTGTTTCTTGATTTTCCCATTTCTGAAACTGGCCTGTCACATCAGTGGGAGCTCGAAGAATATCCTTCACATTCAAAAAGAATTCCTATAAAAGAAGAACATAGTTAGAAGTCAGTTTCAATTAACCATATTAATTTAACATAATACAATCAATACTTACTATGAAAGGGCATTATTTCTTAATGAGACACCTAAACTTTATGGGTTCAACGCTGTTTCAGCCAGGATCTAATGATGTTTCTCAAGACAATAAAATCCAATAAAATCATTTTGCATAACTGTCAATCATGGCTGGACTACAATTCATTTTTATCTCTTGCTCTGTTACTACATGATACCCTACAATATTCTAACACCAAGCTGCTCACACAAAAAACCTTTTAAAAATGTTTAGGCAACAGTTCTTATGACAGATTTAAAGTGTGTTGCTAACAATGGAAGCTGAAGAATAAAATGGCTTTATAGCAAGGATCTGTTTTAAATGTGCATCCAGCTTGGTAAAAAGACATTTCAACCTAATCCGTGGCCCAAACCAAACATTTTACATAAAAAGCAGAACAGCTTCAGCTGGAGAGACCAAGATCAACAATCTCAAAATGCTGTACACTGTCCTTGTGAGAAATGTGAGTTTAAATTATGGCTCCAAACTAACCAGGGACAGGAATTGTGCCTCACCTCACACATACCTGCAAGGTATATAGGCAAAGGCTCAATGTTTGTGGTGAGGAGACAAAGTGGGAACAATATTCATTCTTCCCCTTTGGTTACATTTGTGTAGAGTCTGATCTGGTAGAAATATCAGAGTGTCTGTTGGACCGAGTTCTATAAGCAACTGCAAAATTGTGAGATCTTGTGTGTAAGTGCCAAACTGCTCAGAGATGTCAAAACTTGGAAAGAGCACCCAGCTGCAGAGAAATGTAGCATTCTGGGGAATTGATAGGACTTGAGAGTTTGATGGTAGCTAAAAAAGCACTGTGCCATCCCACCTGATGAATTCAGAAAGCAAACTCAGTGTGGGAATATGGCCTACATATCCTTGGAGTTCTATTCCTTTAAACAAAGATAGCAAAACAAAGATTAGAGAGCTGGAGAAGAAATGGAAAACTTACATTCATAAACTTCTCATATTGAATAGCTGACTCCATAGTATTACTCGAATAATCCAGTGTATCCTTCCACGAGTGCATGAGGAAAGCCAGCCGTAACTGTCGTGCTAGTAGGAGGTTTAAAATAAACAAGGAAAGTTTTAATAAGTTAGAACATTTTCATGGACTCCAATACTGCAGTGGCTAAGAACATAATCTTTAAAGCTCTTACTATCACTATATCTACCAAAAAAGCAAAACCATTGTCATCCATACTGATAAATATACCAACAAGGATCAGAAGAACAAGGAAGCTGTTATGAAGTTAGCAAAGAAGAAAGATACCTGAAGTTACCTTGAATAAAAAAAATTATCACAGTCACCACTCAAAGTACACCAAAAACATTCCCATTCCAAAATAATTTTTACCTGTGTGTTTCTTCAATGCATCTTTTATGGTAATGAAATTCTTCAAAGATTTGGACATTTTACAGCCAGCAATTGTTAAGTGACCAGTATGCAGAAAATACCGAACCCAGTGATCATTTTCGAAGTATGCCTGCAGGAAAAAATCAAAACTCAAAGACCCAACACTGTTTACATACATATCTTGAAATAGGAAAACTTAGAGAATAAAATCCTGAGAATCAAAACTTGTGTTTACAGAAAACACACATCAAGTTTAAAAAACTGAATTATGGGTTTGTGTAAGCTGCATTCAAAGCAAAGTCTGTTGCTTTATCACTGCAGAAAGATCAGTTCATTCACCTCAGACTGTGCCAGTTCATTGTCATGGTGAGGAAATCTGAGATCAAAGCCTCCTCCATGAATGTCCATCGACTCTCCTAGAACGGATCCACCCATCGCAGAACATTCAATGTGCCAACCTGGACGACCCTGTTAGCAAAAAGCCATTACTCGGTTACTAGTAAATGTCTTCCTCTCCTGCCTCTGTCTCATTCCCTCATGCTGTTACTAAGAGAAAAAAAGATCCTCAGTCTCAGCTATCCAAAGGAAACTGTTGCATTTAAAGATCCAACCTGGCAACACATCTGTAATGTTCTGATTATTTTGCTTACTGTTCTTTTAAAAGCTACATTAATATTTCTGATCACAAGGGGAAAAATAGGAAACAGAATTTGCTGCAGATAAAGCTTGTCAATCAACAGAGGACAAACCACAAGTAACAGCCATGCTGAGCCTGCATGTAAACTTCTGCTTAAAATGTATCAAACAGACTGATACACATTCTAGCTTGTTAAATTAACATTAACCACAGAATCTTTATGACTGAATATATAATCTCCACAATTTATACAGTGTTAATGTGAGGTGAGGCAAAAAAAATTTATGTAACTGTGCTCTTTAAATAAGTGAAGAAAATCCAAATCCTGATTATAATGTCTTTCCTTACCTTTCCCCAAGGAGAGTCCCATGAGGGCTCTCCTGGCTTGGAGGACTTCCATAAAGCAAAATCATTTGGAGAATGCTTCTCACTTAAGCGATCAGCTGAGATGCTCAGGTCACCTTTCAAAAGAGAAAATGGAAATGTATACATTTTACACCAGTGTCACTCATTTTTGTATCTCACATAAAGAGAATCTTAAAAAAAAAATTAAAAACCCCAAAAGGTAAATCCCCAAATCATTGAACCCTCAAAAAACCTTATTATTAATCTTGATAATCCTTTGTGGTTTTGGTAAATATTTGGTTGACAAGTATCAGCTGCACTGCTTTCTAAGTTGTGACATGAGATTCATCTACATTCTCTTACCAGGCACGTATTTCTTTCTCTAATCTCAGCTGCTGCACAGAATGGTTGGTATTTGTTCAATAGCTACGTTTACTCCTCTGTTTCCTACTGCTCTGTAAGTGTCCTGATTTTGCCTGATATGAGTGTTCTATTAAAACCTTTTACTATTCTTTTTATAGACTTCCCGCATTATTTGCTAAAGCTGTACAACTTTAGGAGCAGATAACTAATGAGTCTCATCTACAGAGCATTTTAAGTTAATACTCTGCTATAGCTCTATTTAAAAAAAATCTATGTTTGGATTTGGTTCAACACAATAAAGCTAAAATAAGAGCTCTCAGTATGAAAGAAGAACCCAAGCTATTTGTCATTAAATAACCCCAGCCTGATGTAGAGAAATTGTGCCTGGCATGTGGAAGACTCAGGTTCGTCTTTGCTCCTACTCTGAGCCAGATAAAAGGGCAAATAACTGGACTATGGCCAATGACTGAGTTATTCACTGTTCTGACCAAAAAAACCCTTCCCAAACAAACAAAAAGCAACCCCAAATCATTCCAGGATTAATACCAACATTTCTTGGTATTTTCCAATTAAACATTTTCAGGAAGCTCAAGCTACAAAACTGGCAAAGAAATTGGTAAAGGAAGTGCAGCAGGTAAATCTGCTGCAAGCTCTGACTGTGACTGATCCAAACATGAGTAAAATCAATTGAAGAGACCAACACATCATTAGTTTCTTCAGCAACTTGAACCAATTTTTACCTTCACCCTCTTGAAGAGCTTTCTGATCACCTACAGCTTCAGGCACCAACTTAGCATAGGAGTGTTTTTCACTGGCATCAAACTTCACAGTGTCAAAGTATACAGATCCATTGGACACATACCTGAAAAGTTAAAGACCAATATTTAGCTAACCTTCTATCACAACTTAACTGAATTTTTTCCCCAAAATCACTGTTAGAAATTTTCTAGTAACTCCTCTCTCACATTATGGTACTGCTCAGTACTGTAAATATGACTTAGGTGAGCCTAAGTTTTAAGGCCTTTCCAATAGGAAAACTTTGGACAAATCATTGGAAGTTATAATAAAATTAACTGAAGAAAAACAGCAGCTATTGTTAAGTTTTTGAGAGGTATCAGGAAACAGTCACAAGCACTACCATTTTTAACATTTTGCTATTTGCAACTGATTTCTAATTGTCATGTGTAAATTTTTGATGATTTTTGATGAAGACCAGGAATCAAACACAGTTCAAGTGAACGGGACTTGGACTTTATTTTAATGAACAAGGATTTTACCCTATAATACATCATAAGAAGTACATCAGGTGAAAAATAACAGCTCTTTTGCAAAGAAATCTGAATTTTCTTTATTTGATGGAAAACTGCTTCTGGCAAAGACCACTGTTGCAGATGAAAACAGAGAAAACAGCTCACAGCTAAATGTGAAAGCATTCATTCTGGCCTCCAGTAGCAAACTCACCCATAACCATTATCCACAATCTTCTTCACAAAATCCACAATTTCTGGCACATATTCACTAACCCGTGTTAAAACATCTGGAGGTAAAACCTAGAGATAAAAAGTAGAATTATAGAGAGAGAGATATATATATATGGAAATATGCACTAAACATATATGTTATGTATTGGTTACAATTTTGCTCGGAAGCAAGTTACAATAAAATCTAGCACTCCTATTTCAAGCTTTTTGCTCTGAAACAACATGCTGTGGCCACTTTTTCCTCAGTCTTTAAGGGGATGCCAGCTCTTCTGACAGAAGAGGCAGAAAGTCCCTCTGATTTGCAGGTAAATAAACCAACCTTCACTGACTGAATGGTTACCATCACATAATTTCTTAATGGCTAAAGACTCTTAAGCAGTCAGTCTAAACGCTGAGGTTAGCAGGGATCTCTTGTGCAGCCAACAGATTCCAGCTCAAGCTTTTGGCCCAGTTTATGATTATTGTCTCATGTTACACCAAGGAGATGGCATGGAGAGCATGCATCAAACCTGATCACGAATTAAATGATGTGCAACAACCACAACAGAATGAAGATTGTCAGGAGGAAAATACAGCAGGTGCTAATTTAACACCTACCTATTAATATTAAAAGAATTACTTCATCAATAAGGCTGAAATATGAGATTCTTGAAAACTAATAAGGAGCTAAATTGTCTTCTGGGTACTATAAGGCATGGCATATACATTTTTAGAAGAGAAAACAGTTCATTTACTTACGTTGAGTGCTTCCATATCTTTATGAAATTCAGCTTCCCAGAATTTGGGGAGCTTTGAGAATATGGAATTGTCAGTCACCTGACTGCCAAATTTTGTGTCCAACCAGTCAGACAGCAAATCTTTGGCTTCTTCCAACAGTGTCTAGAAAACAATGATAAGAGCAACTGATCCAAGACGCCCTGTTTAAATTGTGCAGAAAGATCTCATTCTGAACAGAGGTTTGCTTAAGGACTAAGACATTTGCAATGGGACACTTAGTTGTGAATACAGCATAATCCAGATTTCTACCAAATTTTTATCATATCATCCTTCATAGGTGAAACAATCAGGGCAAGGAAGATAAACTATTAAGTGGTATCTGTTTTGATATTGATCTCTTAAATAAGCATCTGGAATCTGCACTGTAAACAAAAGATGGGACTGCAGTTGTATTACATTTTCTGTTCCCCCACTGCTAATGGATAATCTAACAGAAACCTTACTAAAAAGTGTCTGAAAGACTAATTTGGACATCAGCAAGGATATCTTTTAGTCTTATATTAAAGGATTTCTATTTCTGACACTAGGATATAATGCAGAAGGTATGACTGCTTAGATTTTAGTTTTTGTTTTTTCTAATTCCACTAGGTCAGTATACACTTCTATAAAAGCACTTGATATTAGAATAGCTGGGTCTTTTAAAAAAAACCTGTTATTTAGAGGGTCTTCTCTAGAAGAGAGCATATAGCCATGTGTACCCCACAGTACTTATCACAAATAATCTGAAAGCAAAAATATGAAAATGGAAATAATTTACTAAAAGAAAATAACTACCAAAAATAGTTACATTGCCTGACTTGATTACTGGGACAGAATCAAAGCCCAATAAAGTCAACATGATTATTTGTGGGAGGTATTTTCCTCTATGATCAGAGACAGAAACACTTGTGTGGAAAACTGCCACCAGTTATTGGAACACCAGAAATGCATGTTCAGTAACCTATAATGAAACTAATTCATCAAGACAAAAATCAAAGAGAAAGTCTAAGTACATGCAAGAGCAAAATCCTCATTGGAAAGGTTAAAAAAAACGTAGTTGATTAAAACAGCATCCAAAAACTTTGTAGTTGAACCGAAGAATCAAATTTCCTGTATTGAATGCAAAGTATATAAAAAGTTCTCCGTCCCACAATTCCTCTATTTATGAATTAAAGGTTCCATAATGTCTCAGGGAATTACTAGAAACTACAAATTATTTTAAAACCTCCTAACAATTATAAGCCAAACATAAAATATAAAATGGAGTTCAAACTTACCTCATAACATCTGTTGATCTCTGCAGCAGGGAGCTTTGCTTGGACAGCTTCTTGTAGAGGGTCAAAGGCAGACTTCACTGCATTTTGAATTCTTTCCAACATTTGCTTTTTATCTGGGTCTGTTGTTTCATTTAGTTTAACTGAAAAGGGCTACAATTAAAAAAAAAATTAAAAAGCCTGCTGCAGTACAATAGCACTATGCTCCATACACAGAATATTATCTTAGCCACATAGTACCTTGCTAGTGATGAATAAGACATTATGCCACAGAAAAAGCTTTTACATCAACGACTGAAACATAAATATGCTCCTCATTAGAAATAAAGGTGCAATCAAAAGATTTTAGTTCACATCCAAATTCACTTTCACAGAAAAACTTCATAAATCACTACATCATCATCATAATTGCTGCTGTTTTCACTTTCTTTGCTGCTAATCACCTTAACTGCGCAGTTGATTACCACGAATTTGCAAAGGACAAGCTTTAATGTGAAATAGGGAGATGAAATGCAATGTTTAGGGAGTATGTCAGGCAAAGATAGTTGGCCAAAATTTCCAGGCCTCCTATTCCCAGGCCTGTATTCAATTCATTAGAATGATAATCTCTTTGTAGTTCTGTAGATCTGTAGTTCTAAAAATTACCAGAGAATCACCTTCTCTCACCTTCAGTCCTGAATACACAATTTATTAAATCCTAAAAGCTTTCAAGCCCTTTCTTTTCAAGTTCATCAATGGTACAAAAGGGAAACCTCTCAAGCTTTAAAAGATTATGGACAGACCACCATTTAAAAAGTCTTTTAAAAGATTATTTTGAAAGCTGAATTCTAGCATACAACATCCAAATGCTGTTTGAGCAATACATGCAATCACAGGTAAGTGCTAAGACCACAGAAATCAGAAAGGCCTTCTAAAGAATCTGTCAATTCTAAAGCAATGTAAAAATCAAAGTGATGTGCAGTTCAAACAACATTTCTAACATATGCAAGACCAGAATTTAAAGAAGGAGAAAGTTTGAGGAGGTAGCAAAGTCTGAAGCATTCTTTAGATATTTTCCTACATTATTGAGTGAGAACCTAAAACACAAGCAGAGATTAGCACACTCACCTCTGAGGCAGTTCTAACATCTTCAAGTAGCTGATCTGGTGTTGATTTATTCTCTCTATATCGTTCAAAAAGGTAATTTTGTCTTGCTCTCTTGATGATCTACAAATCAGAAACATGAAAATATTTCTGTGAAGTGACACATACAAAGTGCAGATAAAATCTATTATGTACAAAAGGCATTTCCCTACAAAATTTAACAAGCTATAAGAATTGTGTGCAATAATACAAATCAAACACACCGTACATAGTTAAGGAACTACCTCAAAAGGGTTAATTAATTACCTCAACAGGTAAATAAAATAAATTATCTCTTTAAAATACTTAAGTCTTCATTATTTGTGACAACACTGATTATTATACAACAACATGGGGTTTGCTACCATAGGAATGTTTCAAAACTGAGAAAATCAATGCCTTTGTGCACAAAACGTATGTCTCAGTTAATAAGTGTAAGATTTATCTTGGCTTATCAAGTGGCAATTACATGTGACTGTCTGACTTCCATTCTGAAAATTCAGCATTTTAGATTGCCATTTAAAAAGAACCCTTACCTTATCATCAATGTCTGTAATATTCATACAATAGAAAACATCATATTTAAAATAATCCCTCAATATTCTTCTCAGGATATCAAATGAGATGTAGGACCTAAAACCAAAAAGTAAACACCTGTGTCTATTCTGTGCACAAATCATTTTAACCTCAATCCATACCTGTGCAGCAGTTTTACTTCGCCCTCATCTATTAGTAAATTCTTCAATCCCACAATGATAAAATATTATAACATGCTTTTAATCTTAAGTTGCAAGCATTGAGTCAAAAGAGACAATTTTCTAGTAATACACTCATATAAATAATACCATCTTCTAATAATCTTTTGCTTCCACTAGGCACTGTTACCACCTATAACAAAGTAAGGAATGAAGTACCTGGCATGTCCCATGTGAGAAGCATCATAAACTGTTGGACCACAGCAATACCACAAGACCTTTTTTCCATTCTGAGGCTGAAATACTTCCTTAATTGAAAGGGAAGGTACAATGGTCAGAAGAAATTGAAGACATGACCTCAGGCCAGCAACACCCCACTTAGAGATTAGAACATGAAAATATGGATTATAATTACAAAAAACAAATAGTTATTCCATTCCCAACTTTACCATGAGAAAAGGTCACCACTAGCTTTATCATGTAGGAGAGATAATGGGGAGTGGCTGCTTATGTTACATGCATTCTCATCAATCAAGATATCAGGTTACAACAATCCGGACTAAGCAGGACACTATTCAAACTGTTAGTGAAAGTTTTCTTTTGCATTGAAAAAGGTTATAATCACCCCATAATCTGCTCACAGATACTTTGAATACTACATCCCATGTAAAATTAATATTCTTAATATTTTCTCTTTCCCAAAGGACTTTCAAACAAGACTACAAGAAGTTTTACACATTTTATATTACAACTGCATAATTGGTGAGACTTTTTTTTTTACACAGAAAACATCTGAATAAAGAAACTGTGATTTTATTCTGCTTACACTGCCTACACTTATATGTATTACAGTTGAATGCCTGTCTATATTGCATGACAGCTTGAAACTGGGAACTGAATATTATGCAATATGCACAAAAAGACACACACTTGTAGTGTGTATATATACTAGTGTATATAGTATTACACTTGCCCAGCAAATACAATTGACTGGAATAGAGTTCCTGGCCCGTGCTTGTTTACATTCCACAAAATACAACCCAGAGACCTGACTATTGACAGTGCAAACACTTCAGAAACAAGGATTTGATGACTGCTGTATTTGTATTTCTAGGCAAATCTCCACTTTCCTTTCATTTGCTCACCTTACTGCGAGTCAGGCTGTTGTAGAGACAGAGCCTGGAATGTTTTGTCCCTTCAGGGGGAGACCAGGGGGGCTGCACACGTTTGCCTTTACCTAGGAGAAAAGGTAGTTTAAAGAAAACTGAAAAGACACTTTTCATAAACAGGCTTGCAATATAACATTTTCTCCTTATTACATCATTATTTCAGAAGAAAAAAAAAAACACATCTAAATGGAGAAAGCAGCTTCAGTCTTAGTAATGCAGCTACTTCTGTTAGAGCCTCCTACAAAGCCACCAAAACCAAAGTAAATTGTTTCAATCTAGTTTATTTTCTACTTTCTAACTTGTCACTCCTATTAGCTTTTGATCCAAGTAGCAGTGAGGAAGAGGGTACACATGTAAGAGCATGTGATTCAGGTAAAGTATTACCATGAGTTTTGAAATTCAATGAATCATTAATGAAGTGTTACGGCAGTCCTGGCTATCTGCAACACCACTGATTTTACTGTGATGGCACATCACAGATCTCACACAGAATTTGCAAAGTATCTCCAGAGTCCAGAGGTGGTCTCTAGAGCCAATATTGACAGAGTATGTGCACTCAGGGTGAGAGGGAGAGCTGACAGAAAGGCTTAGAAAGAACCTCAGCTTTTTATGATGCACTGTTGTTATGTACACAAGGCATTTCTGAACACACTCATTTACCACAAGTATGCTCCAATCCAACAAGAGGCCTACATTTTGCCATTAAAGAGAGTAGATAAAACCCAGGGTAATATTAGTGACAATATTCTTGCATTTGTTTTCTCCTAAATTTGTAAGAAACAACATAGCTGTTAAACTCATGGGGTTCTTTCAAAGAGAATTATGGGCATGTGATTTGTCAGAGTTGCAGTTTGCTGTGTACTGGGCTGCTTACAGCTGTAATGATGTTAAAGCAATTATCACATTAACCAGGAATGGAAGCAAACCAAGAAATTAAAAAATACACACAGCACTATCTTTAGGAATTCTCATGGTATGCATTTTAACTGCAATTAAAATATTCTGCAAACTATTTGTTTTGACAACAAAATTGCCTTTCTCATCCTGTGTCTCAGGGTGCTTTTCATAGACTCTGTTTCCCTCAATATCTTCATATGCATATTTTGGCTGAAAACCTTCAAGTAACCTAAATATTCATGGCATAAAAAATGTAATCTCTTCATCTCACTTTTCTGAGTAACTGCCCAAATAAGAAAAAAATATATTAAGTAGTACTCTGCCTCACAAAGGGATTTATTTCATTTCTGTGCTATGAATCTGTGGAAATATGTGTCCATTCTAAACATTTCATTGCATGAGGTACTCCTGAAGAGAACACCTCAAGTTCAAGAGTAGTCTCTCCATAACACAGGTCATACACCAAGGTATGGATTTGTTTACTCTTTGATTTACAAAGATTACTCTGGCATGCTTAATTGTGGCCAACGCTTCCCTCAGGGAAAGAAGCTTGTGTGGGTTAGTCTAATAAAAGATAAATCTTTTGTAAAGCTTTCTTCAGTTACAACCACATGAACATAAGGAAAAACCCAGATACTGCAGCCCATATTTCTCAGCTTGCAAGTTAGGTGTCACATTTTATCCACTATACAGATGCCAAGGGCAAAGTAAAAGGCTGGTAAAATATCGGTTAGTCTGGTCAAATACACCTCTGCCAGCCTACAGCCTTTCCCCTGGACTGAACTGAAGTTCATTATCCACCATGGAGTTTTCTGGTACACCAAAAAAACCAACAATGAAGTATTCAAGGTCTAAGAAGTATGAAGATTTGTGTGTTATTTCCATGGTGAACACTGCAGAACACCATTTCAGGACTCCTGAAACACATGCACCAATTATAACAACATAACTCTTCAGAGAGATTTAACAGTAAAGATTTCATGGTCAGGAAAATGGAAGCCTTTCTCTTACTGCTCCACCCTGATCCATGGAAGTCTACAGACAGTCTGCAGTTAATGGATAAATATGCTATCAGAGCCAGGGGTGCAGCTGAGATCCCTTCTCTGCTAGAAGAAAATAACCAGCACAAACACTTGCAGGCACACACAACACACAGAGAATTTACTCACAGCAGTCTGATTTTAACTGCTGGTCTGTTAGGAGAACACAAAGGGGGAGAGGTTGTAAGAAGATGGCACTGGAGTAATAATAGTTAATGACCATCAGCAAGAATGACAGACATGCATTCATTCATAGGTATTGCAAGCACTATACAACAGCTCTGCGTTGTTATTTTTCATTATTTCATGACTCCTTGAGCAAGGATCTCACTATAAAGCAATTAAATGAGACTAGCTCATTGGGAAACAACTCAGGAGAGTGATGCAGCTCCCAAAAATGCCTGCCCATTCTTACACAATGGTCTAAATTAACCAGTTAATACTTCCTCAGATCATCAGCATGCCTAAATTACCAGGGTTAAAAAAGAATTCCAGACATTCTTTGTGGAGTTCAGTGTTAATAACAATCATAAGAGGTAGTATTTAGTTTATTTTATTGTGGATTTGTATATTATACAACAACTATTTGGTTAATCTTGCAAGGAAAAAAGTAGACTGGGCAAATCTTGGTGTTTCCAGGAAAAAGCCCAAGCCCACACATTCTTTTACAAACCAGAAGATAGCCAGGTTTTTAAAGAAAATACACATAATCGAATTCCGTACACTGATGAATTTTCACATAAAAAATTTGATAATAGCTTTTACATCTAAATAGGTCAGGATCTATCAATTACACAGTAACTGTATGCAAGAATAATGTTATGACTTTGAACACAAATTGATACTGTAAATTTTAAGGCGTGCAAGAAAGTATGAAAGGGAACTTCTTGGAATTCTCAGCAGTAACAACCAATACAATGTCAGCTAGTCTACAACCTGCCCACCAGATTCATATTACTCACTTGTTTGAAGTTTACAAGGCTCATTTTTTTCACTGCTGCCACCACAGATTGCTTCTATGTGTCTGTACCACCGGACAACATGGATATACTGGTCCACAGGTGGCCCCGAAAACTTTCTGAACACCTCCACATCTGCATGTGAAAATGTGAACCCCTGGATATAACTACGAGTGCTCAGGTACTCGTTCAGAGCCTTCACCCTGGCTTCCTCTTCACTAATGCTCAGAATAAAACTGTAGCTGGAAGCTGTAAAGAGAGGCACAGGACATTTGGTCAGCATTAAAAGAAGGAGATCCCATGACCAAAAGATATCCTTATAATATATATCTCCCCCTGCAAATTAGCTCTGGCAACTGGTAAGAAATTTGAGAAAATTAGATTTAATAAAAGCTACCAAATAACTATGTATTTCCTGTTAACAGGATTATGTTCATGCTGCCATAAGTTTTTTATGACATCTTTCAAAGAGTAATAAGGACAAGAACCACAGGTCTTTTTCATGAAGAATGTAATCTATTGAAATTGGAGAAAATCCTTCACACAAAGCAAACCTAATCAGTCACTCTTTTCCATGCTGCTAAAACACTCATCCTGCCAATATTTAAATATTATGAATTTTATACACTATGGAAAGGCTGTGAATATGTCTACTGAACTTGAGTATGTAGTTACATCTTTGCAGGGGTGTTGCCTGCAGCAGGCTCCCAGCACAATGTTCAGTTCCTCCTACTTGGTGTAGAAACTCAAAACTTCAGCTGCTGCTGTATATTCCCATCCCTCTCCCATGCCCTTTCTCTCCTCAGGCACATGAATAATATTTAAAATTAGTAAAATCTACACAAACAAACAGAAAGTATATCAGATCATGCACCTCTCACACAATTTTTCAAAATTCCAATATTTCTTTGGTATATAGGCAAAGCAGGTTCAGTTATGTCTCATCTTGACAAATGCAGGGACACAGAGGTAAGCTCTGTGAGCTGGTGGCAGTGCTCACTGGAAGAGCAAGCCCTGTGCAAGCCAGTGGGTGCAAAGCACTCTGAGGCTATGGCACTGGGCTAGCACTGCCATTAGGCAAACCCAGCATTCACATTTTCCTATAATGATTCAGTGTTTGTAGCTCTGTCCATGTTCAAAGTACTGTATAAACATGAAGGCAATATCCTGTCTAGGTAGTCAGCCAGCAAGGTAATTTGAACCAAGGTCATGTGTAGTAAAGTGAGAGAGGCAGTATGACAGCACCTGTCCCTGCTCCCAAATCCCAGAGACCACAGCCAGAAGTGTCACTTCTCACACTGGCAGGAATATCTCCTGCACAGAGTTCCCAAACCATGGAGGTGCTCACAGAACACAACTATTGGAATGGCAGGAATGAAAGGAGATGGGAAAGTGATTGCTAGGAGATGTGAGGGATGGCACAATTAAAGTTTTTCCAAATATCATCAGTTAAAACTTTATGAACCATTTTCTATACAGAAATAAAATATTAAAATATCCAACAGTAACACAGGAGGACAGCAAAGTTGCAGCTAGATATCAAGAATGTTTGCATTCAACTCTTTGGGGTATAAATAGGATACAGTGACATATCAGAACTAATAAAAAAGGTCAATGATTTAACAAAAAAAAAACCAACTTAAATCAAAATTCACAAAAGATATTTAAAATCTATGAACAAAAGAAGACAGATCCATGTAAAGTATAAATCATTCTCGAGGCCTATTCTTGTAATTGCTTAGTACAAATAAGGAATACTAAGGAAATAATGGTTCCTAACTCGACCTTATAGGCTTCCCTTACCCAACCGAATGGGATTCAGCTTCGGCTCACACAGTTCATTTGACTGTAATCTTTTAATGCTCCTAAATATTTACTGATGTTTATCAGCACAGAACCTCACATGTTTATACATATGAAATAGTTTGAAATGGTTACGTTCATTAACAGTGGAAATCTAAGACATAAGTCTTCCCACAATGTGAACTTTGTACACATGAAACATATGAGGGAGAAGGCAAAAAAAGGTATTACAAGAATGATCTGGGTAGAAGTGAAACTATATCTCAAAGAAAAGATCTTTTGCAAGGAAAAACAACACTCAATTTGCAAAGTATTATTATGGTTATTATGACCATTATTCACACACCAGGCTGCTAATGGGAAGCAAGTCAGTGTATCTGAAACAATATAAGTGCTTTCCAACCACATCTGTAAACCAATCTAAAAGGGAAGTTGCCCGAACTTACACACAAATACAACAAATATTACAGCACTTATACAAGCTAATTTTGGCAAGGAGAAGTGGCAAACACTGCCTGTGAATGTCGGGATCAGCTCAGCACTGATAAGGTTAACAACGGAATTTTTTTTGAGCAATCTTGGCACAGACATTAATACTGAAATTATAATGTTTGGCAGGCTCACTGTCCCATTCCCAGTGTCCCACATCAGTCTCACCGGCTGTGCTGAGCAAATGACTATGATAACACTGTCTTGGAGGACAGTGTAGCAATGGATCCCTTTTTTCAAGCAAAAGGAATCAGTGACAGCTGTCTATAAAAAAGTCTGCTTTGGCTTAATTGATATCATGTCTAAAAGAAGAATAGTACATCTACAGAATGTGATTTTCTGTGATTTCCATTCTGTTCCATCCTCAGTTCCTCCTGTCTTGAAATTCCTTCAATTTATTAAACATTCCCACTAAAATATTTCCTGGTATCTCCTAAGTGCTGCATCCTGTTTTCCCATATACTTCAGTATCCTCATCCTCCTGCACAGCTCCAGCCCCTCTTTGCTAAGTCTGTCAATAGTGTGCAAGAGGCAGCTGCCCACTGTCAGATTAATTGATTAATTAATACCAATCAATGGATTCAAAAAGCATTGAGGGACAAGGGACAATAGATACATGTACATCTGACCTGTTTACTTTGTAGGAAAACAGGCTAAGGAATTGCCCTTCTCTCTAACCGCATTTTTTTTCCATCCCCAAAACTACAGTTGTTACTATCCAATTCCATCAGGGAGTGTCTCCTCGACAGTAGAAACATGAGAGTTCTACAGAGCTGTTGCACAACACTGAATTTTAACTCATGTGAACAGAATGATCCATAGATATCGTATCACACAAGAGGAAATAAGCACTGAGCACGAGTATTGGAGAGGTAGCAAAATAACCTTGAAAAATCAGAAGAATTAAGGTTAACAATGTAACACTAAAAAGTTGTTTCAAAAAAATTCCACTGCAGACATCAATTAATACAGTTCTCACACAATAAACGCTGGTGCACAATCTCTTTGGATGATACAATTGTCACACATTCTTCTTTCCATGTATGGAGTGCTTCAGAGACTATTAAAGGACACTGGGACTTTGTCTGAGAGACTGCCATGACACACGGACTCAAAGGCACAGGACAGCTTCTACTTTTCATTTGCATATAACTTCGGAGGTTTAATCAAGACACATAACCCCCACAATACCAAACTTCACTGAAAATTTCCACTTTTATTAACTTGAAAATGAAAACCTCTGCTCCTTGAAGGCATGGACAGCAAAGCAAATACAGGAAAGCCATAAAGTAGGAAGTAAGCCAGCTAACATAACACCAGGGAATTACTTCGCTTCCTGGGCTTCCCTGAACCTGCTAACCTTGTCAATCATAATTAGATGACACTGTAAATGTTCTCGGAATTCTGCAAAGGCATTCTCCAAAAATAAATCTTACCCATTTTTGAACATTTTGAAATGTAATTTGTCATCCTACTTAGCTTTCACAAATTTTAGACAACACACAAAAATGCAAATGTAACATTATTAATACAGCTCCAAACTGCCCATTTATCATCCTGGCCAGCCACTCTGGTACTTCTGAAAAGAATTCCAACCATCTGCTTGGCCAAGATGAAATCTCCTCTTCCTCTAACATTTCACAAGAACCAAACCAATGCAGTGATTCCAGCTAATGCCAGATACAGCATACACTGAAACACAAAAACAAAGGATTTATCAAGATTCACATATAAGGAGCAAGAAGCTTTTAGATGAGCAGGGATTTTTAAGACTGGAGTATCCCACACCAAGGAAGAGCTTGTCAATCCGAGTCTTTTGAGCCCTGAAAGTTTCACTTCCACTTTTCCTGAACTGAAACTAAATGTAACAATTGTAGTTACAGTAAAAAACCCCACCCTAACAAACAGTACCTAAAGCGTTTCTCAAAGAGTGCCTAAACTGAGCCTTTCTTGGTTTTTTTTTCCCACAAAAATACTGAAAAGACTTCTGAAAAAGCCAATCCCTCGACAACAAGAAATGTTTCACTTCAGTGGGAATTATATGTGATGAATAAAGAGCAAAGTAACTTTCGGTAACAAAGAAAAAGGGACAAAAATATTTGTATTTACAGATCTTTAGCTGGAATGACAGAAATTTCCAACCCTTTACATACCATAATGGTATTTCATACTTGCATGACTGGTATTCCAAGCTTCATTTACTACAGTAGCGCTAAAAATTATAGTACTACCCTAGCTCTCCTTCCATATGGAAGC
This sequence comes from Toxostoma redivivum, assembly GCA_013397375.1. NCBI lineage: Eukaryota > Metazoa > Chordata > Aves > Passeriformes > Mimidae > Toxostoma > Toxostoma redivivum. The sequence continues at coordinate 161,114 of VXBI01009128.1, forward strand.
GAACAGTACAACCCATCATTAAAACACGACCACAAAAAATATCCGTAAAAGTCCAAAAGTTCAGGCTTGAGTTCAGGGGAGAGCGCTGATGGCTCGGGAAAGGCAGTACGGGAGGCAGACACAGGTGAAAAGCACGGACAGCGCTCCGAGCAGCGTACGGACCGAGCGCACCCAGCATCTGCCGGCACCCAGCGGGCTGGGGGACAGCTGCTCCCAGACGTGGGTGGCGACGAGCGCTCCGAATTTCCTCCGCAAATCGCCGAACGCCAGCACGAACCTTACACCCGCGAAGAGGCACAAGGCGAGCCGCGTCCCCCGGGACGCGCAGCCAGCGCGGGGCTCTGCGGCAGCGGGGCCCGGGGACGCGCAGGGGAGGCGACCCCAGCGCCACCGCCGTGACAGCGAC
>VXBI01009128.1:161572-381340 GCA_013397375.1 Toxostoma redivivum
GAAAAAAGTCCCAGAGTCCGTTTTCCGTCTCAGACAGGCTTTTATTTCTTCGACATAACGGCGCTGAGCAATCCCTTCAAAATTGAAACAAAAAAAAGCATCACAGTACGCTCTCAAAAACAGCAGCCTACTCTTGGTCCCCACCAGGCTGGGGCAGCAGAGCACTGCCACACTAAGGGATGCCAGACCACCTGGCGCCCAAGTGAACATCCGGCACCCTTGTTTAATATTGCACAACTCAAAGGTAAGCAAGACATGTAAACATGAAAACAGCAGAGCCATTACATCCCTGCCGGCTCCCTGCAGGAGGTGAAGGTGTCAATTCCATTTCTACTAGCAGTTTCTGACACCCCCATTTAAAGGAACCTATTTATTAGGAAATAATAATAGTAGAATAAATAACAGAAGAATAAATAATGGTATAATAAATAATAGTAGAATAGAAATACAGTGGAATAGTATAAAAATAGCAGTAGAAGTAATTTTCTCAGTATCATTTTCCTGTAGCTGAGTTTTCGAAAGACCCTCACATTCTTGTGGTGGTTCTTCCTCTATAAAGACATCAGAGGGCTCTCTCAGTTCTGCAAGAACAAACACACAGCACACATCAACTGGGATTTTAAAACACAAGGGTTTCTTTCCATAGCTCATATACATACTTTCCCCTTAACTTTCAGCCAATACCTGCACAGACCAAACAGCAGCAGCAAAGAAGGGTTTGGCACCTAAGAAGCAGCAGGACAAACAGGTTTTCTACTAAGGGGTCTTCTAAGTAGCTAAAGGTGCTGGTGCACATCTCAGAAGTGGTCTCCTAAGGCAGGGTACCATCCAGTAAAGGTGGCTTTGAGGAAGGCTTCATTGGCTGGCATGTTCCCTTGGCAGGGCTACTAAAGAGGAAGTTTTAACCACTACACTATGCTGCTGGCATAGGTTTGCCACAAGAAGACAACCACGAGCAAAACCCATTGCTTGGACATGCAGCACAACATTTTACTGGGCACAGCTGGATGTGTGGCGGTTGGATGTGCTCTTCCATGTAAGGGGACATTTGACAGAGAGATCTCTCACTCTGACATACACCTCACTCAGTAAAGCAGAGTACACTGCTGCAATGCAGACTTGTTTTAAAACTTTTTTTCCCAAAATTTGTACCGTTCTTATTCTTAAAATCATGGCTATGCTATATTCCCATGCAGAAAAGTCATGCTCCAAAGTAGAACAGTTCACCGCCAAGATTACAAATGCAGCAATAATCTTGTTTCAGCATATTTTAGAATAAGCATATTCTTAGAGCATATTTTAGCTCTAAGCAATATTCCTTAGCCTCTTTATACTATTCCTTCAGTCAAAGTCAACAGGGAAAAAAAAACAAATCCCAAGTATAACCAATTTATGGAATACTTACCACTTTGAGAGAGATCTTTAGCAATTGTCTGACTTGGTTCTCATACCTGTAAATACAAAATTGGACCATTACTCCAACAAGTCAGGGTGCTTCACTCACAATGATTTTTTTACCTACTTGACAGCTTGCTTTTACAGCACACGCAGCAAAAAGGGGAAGGGGGGCAGATTTCAGAGCAGACCTGAAAGTACTGGACTAAAGAAAGTTGCATGGTGAAACAAACAAGCTACTGGCTCCAAGGCAACTTTTGCTGCTATTGCAAAAGGGTAGCTTCTGTTGGGGAGATGAAAGAGGCAAAGTAAATTAAATGAGGGATTGAAGATTTTTTTTTCCCCCCAAGATAGCACTTTCCATGCTTCCTATTACATCTTTAAGGCAAAGTTTCCTCTATTGTTTTGCCTGAAAGCGCTAGGAATAGTTAAGAACTCAACTAGAGCGATACCGATATTACAGAAAATACAATGATAATTTCATACACATACACTTATCATACAACTTGCTGGAGTTCCACTGGGAACATCAGACAGGGCATTGTGCTGAAAACAGAACACTGGGCAGGTTTTGCTGCCAATGAGGACTTAGCAATCCTCCTCAACCACGCTGTCGTTCAGCACCTGCAGCTCCTGCATGGGACAGTGCCCTGCTCAGAAACCACATTCTTTTCCACTATTTTCTTCTAGGGGAAGAACAGGAAATACTTGAAGACATCAGATGTTGGAGAAATGAAAGGAGAGCTGTTAATTTGGCAATGTTGTGGCCTTTGCAGAATTAGACTTCAAATGATGTCAGAGCATTAGTCTCCAGCTCCCTGGCTGTTCTGCACCCACCAGACTGCAGGGTAAGGCTCACAAGTTACCTCCACAACAACCACAGGAAACTTTTCCTAATGTTCTTAGTGATGTGGACTGCTGCTTGCTCCTCTCTAGGTGCAGAAGGTAGGTACCCCTCCTAGGACAGGAGGGAATTAAATTGCCTTGCTGAGCTGACTTAACAGCACCAGGGGCCTCTGGCCTATCACTGTGTCAAGGCTGATGCTCAGAACTGTTGCCAAGTAGCCTGTCAGCTTCATGGAAGTGCACTGCCTTGGATTGTCTGTGGCTGGGTTAGCTTTTCTAGAGATTCACAAACTGTAATCAGCTGATAGAAGCCAGTGAGCACCCATGTAAATTGCATAGCTTTTGTGAGGGGACAAAGATGGAAGCCAGCAAGAAAGGCTAGCTTCACTTTTGGCATTGTCAATTCATAAACAAGCATAGCCTGGGAGTACAGCACCAGTCAGCATGAACAGTACAAGCACAAAGCAGAGGCACATGTCTAGCATGACAGGTAGTGCTAAAGCTGGCAAGCTTTAGGAATATGTTTATACATGTGGAAAATGAGGATGAGGAGTTACTGTCCCGCCCCTGAGACTTGTGTTTATTAAGGTGCAGTCTCCCTGTAAGCATAAGCCAGCATGTTTTTTGCTTGCACAGGGACAGTGACCCAAGGTGACACCAGCCCCTGACCAAGGTGCATAAGCAGGGACGTGAGGGGGAACCCCCCAGATACCACACAGGTAGTTGAATATCATTCTCACTGAAAACACTGTCAGTTTAAGGGTAGAAACACATTCAAGAAGTTGATCTTATTTATACAGGACAATTCTTAAACAGGACAACAAATGACTGGAAGAGCACAGCATGGCTGACACTTTTGTGCATCAGCTACTCAAGTATCAGCAGTTGGTGGGGGCATTAGAGCTGTATGAACTCACTGGTTCTTTAGAGGGAAGGTGTGTAGGTGCCAAAATACTCAGTCTCAGGCTTGCATCACTGTAACACTCTCCTTAGCAAATAAGTTCTTACAGCAGCACAAGCACTCCAAGTGCAGACTTTGCACATGCCTGTGGCAGCTCTTACATGAGAGACAAATTTCCATGCACCAGTTTGTAACTGCATCATTCTACAATAATTTTATTCAAATTTAAGAGATGTTCTATTTGCCTATTCCTATGGTACAGCATTCTGACCAGGGTTTTTGGCACATTTCTTCATCAGCTTCTACAAACAGATGAAGTGCTGCAAATCTGGCCAGGGCGTGAGGGGAGACACAACCCAACAAAAAACCCAGGGTGTTTCACATATTTGAGCCACTTATGGACCTTAAAAAAGAAAAAGAGCAGAGTTTAGGGTGAGCCTTTGAACATTTCTTTCAATTCTGTTTCTTCAGTCTTCAAGTATTTTTGACCAAATTAAAATGCATTCAATTACACATAGTGTCTAATTAGTAACATTAGATGAGTGCATAGACTGGGTGGGTAAAGTATTGGTGAGGGACAAGAGAAGCTGCAGGGACTAAAAAGTGCTGTACACACACACTGGGAGAACAGTCTAGATTTTTTTTCCTATTTCCTCATCAAGACCAACATATGTTGTGTAAAACTAAGACTGAGCTCATTTTTGTCTTGTGGTGCTGGTAGGGATGGCATTTCTGACTAGAGAAGCTAAAGCTAGCTCCCATTTACTTCGTTCAGTTTTGTATTTATCTTGCAGCATGCTAGACTAGGAATAGCTTTCTTCAGACTCAAACACTAAGGTGCTGAAATAGTGTTTAACTATAGGATGCCAGGGTTTAACCATCTTCAAGTTGGAGCATATGCCAGTAGCCAGCCTCAGCTGGATAAGCCATTTTTAGGGATGGACTTTGGGACTGGCATACTCTGGGCCCTGACCTCCTCATGTTTTTGGACTGTTTAGGACCAAGAATTTAGACTGTCAGTTCCTGGTCTGTAGCTTGTGACTTGAGCCCAAAGGTAGGAAGACTCAATCACCTCACTGGATCAGAAGTGGTTAAGTTTTATGAACAATAATTTGTAGTCACAGTGCAATGAGAGCTCAAAACACCACCACATAGGTAAACAATAGCTGCCATCAGTTGGGGAATACAAGTGTGAAGCAGCAAAAAAGAAATTAATTGGACCAAAGTATCACTTGGAGACAGTATGAAGTAAAAACTTGCAGCTAGTCCGAGATTTTTCCCCGCTTCCAAAGCATCCTGGTCACAGGCTCTGAAATGTTTCCAAGTATTGACAAGGCCAAGTGCAGCAGACACATGTAGATATTGAATGCATCAGGCAATTGCTAATTAGCATTGGACCTTGTATGAATCACAACTTGTTGCATCGCAGGAATACATCCTACCAGAGATCTACAGTGAGACAAACATTGAGGGCTGTGTATCAGGTAAAATTAGGCTATGAACAATTAGACTGAGATGAAACACTTGATCCAGCATATACTCACCAGACCTCCCTCTGCATCTTGATCAGTTAAGGCAGCTGAAAAACAAAAGAAGGGTCTAAGAAACATATGGGAATTGCAGCAACTAAAACATGGCTGAAATCACACAAGACATATATGCAATAGAAAATTTTGTAACACAGCAAAGCTTTAAAAGCCATTTAGCTTCTTTGACCTGTCATGCATTTCACCACAGTACTACCCTTAGCTTCTACCAACAGCACAAACATTGTGCTAACCCTAATACAGAGAAGGGTGATGTAATTCTTCGCTACTTATCACCCCATTCATCTGATAAAAACAGAGGTTTTTCCTCTTTGCCAATACAAGGCAAGTAGATTGCAGAATACCTTTTTAAAGGACCTTACAGCAATCTTGCTTTGAAGCAGAGACTTCTATTCTCAAGGAAGGAAAGCTCACAGTTAAGGATCATGCATTTTATTTACCAAATAAAACTACTCTTCATTTTACATGATTTCCTAATTTCAAACCACATGCTAAATGAACTAGAGCTTAAATGGGTCCCTAGTAAGGCAACACAAGAACCAGGGATAGCCCTAGTGCATAATTTGCCTAACTCTGGAGAGCAAATTCTATGGATAATAATAAAGCAGTTACCTTTATCACACTTGATCTTTTTAAGAAAAACAATAACAATTAGCAAAAACAAGACAGATACAGCCAAAATAGTAATCAAAATGAAAGTGCTCATTCCTGCAAAATAAGAAAAACAAAATAAAATTAGTACTGAAACAGTCCCTCAAAAAGGTAGTCTTTACTGTCCAAGAGAAAAACCTAAGCCCAAACTAATACAACTCAGATAGTTTGTCCTGGAAAAGGCACTGGGACTCCCAGCTGCCCTGAACATGTGAATACTTGTTTGCACTGCACATCGTGATCCCAAAGACAGCAGGGAATTCTGCAGAGAACTGCAATACAACTTCTACAAGGTTTTCTGAGACACTTAAGGGGAAATAAGTATGCACAAGATGATAGCAAGCTTCAGGTGCTGTAGCATGGACAGTGTGCATTCCTGGCAGAAGAGGAAGCTACTCCAGGCACAGTCAACATCTTGGCACTATCCATAGCTTTCAACTGTGCCACCCTTGAAACTTGAAGAACCCTGGCAACACATGGAGCTTTTCACCAAGTGAAACCCAAGGTGGTTTGTCCCTTCCACCCCTTTGAGAACCTGTCAGTGGCAAGTAACACCCAGAGTAAAACACAACTGCTGTTAAATACGCTACAGCTGTTGAAAACACTGTTTTACAGACTGCTCTGAGGTTATTAGCCTGAAGCCACAGACACAACAAGCCAAGCTGAGGGGTATTTGTGTGCCAGACCTTGACTGGGTGTGCTTGTGTCTGTAGCATCAGTGGAATTCTGCGAGATTTCTTTCCCGTCCGGATGCCTGAAGTGGATGGTAACACAAGGTTGTATCAACATTGCCAGAGCAATACGTAGCTCTGCCCAGGTCTGATTCTTTTTCAGACAGAGCTTAGAACCATAAAGAGAATATGCAGAAACTTCGATAGAAGTGCACCTTTAAACAATCCAAGATAAGACTACAAGATAAAATAAAAGCAAAGCAGATAAAATTCATATATGTTAGCTTCTAAGAGGAGGGCAGAAAAAAATCCAAAACCACTGAGTATAGGCATTATTCATGCACACTAAGTTTCCTTCAACAGGTAGCTCTAAATCCCAAACTTTTCAGCTGGGTGCTAGAAAGTTCATTCAAGTGTGCTTCTGGAGAAATACCAACCTGAAGACAAAAAATGGAAGTTTACAGCCACAAGCAAAAAGCACAGCCATACCCAAGTCCATGTCTTTCTAGGTCTTAACATCACAGGTTGTGACACCTAAAACTTAAATGCATGAATAATACCATTTGGTTTCAGGACAATTATTTACAGCCTGATGATGTGTTAGCTATTGGCACAGATTGGGCCACAGCTCTAACATTCTCTAGAAGGAAAATAGTGACTTATTCTCAAACTTACCTTTGACTGTGTTTCTCACATATTTCACAGTCGTCATCAGCACAGGAGTACCCTGGTTTGCACTGGCATTCAGCATCCTGTGTCCGAGTACAGGGTCTCAGGGTGATCTGATCTAAAAATAAAACATAAGTTAGCAAGTGCAAAGATATTCTCAGGCCATAAAGACAATTTACTTTTCAATTCAATATGCTCCAGGAAGACCACGTTTCCCACATCAAAAAAGGGGAAATGGTTAAGGTTTCATCAGGTTTCATAAAGTTTGGTACCTTCTCTGCACTGTCTACAAGGCAAACATCCCTCCAATCCATTTGCATGGGCAGTATAGCCTTTTCCTTCCATGCAAGGGTCACATTTTCCACTCGAATTTGAAGCAATGCAGTGATCAGCAACAAAAGTACCTGTGGAAGAAGAGAAGTGGCCGCAGCAATCTCAGGGGAGCTTTTGACAGACAAAGGGCTAAACCAGGATATTCAAACACAAATCTCTGGGGAGAGTTCAAGACTTCCTTGCAAATCAATTGCGTGCCACATGAACCAAGCAGCACAGGGAGAGTCAGGAGGCACATTTGCAATTGGCCACTCAGACAGGGAGAGGTGCAAAAGGAGGCATCCAGCAAGGCCTCAGCTGGGACAAGGATGAGTCACTGCAGTGGATGGCACCATCGCTGAAGGAATGGGGCAAGCCCACAGAAAATTGCTTTCAATTAACTTTTTTCTCCTTGGTCTCAATCTCACCTCAATGCACCAGTAAGCTTCTGGTACTAAGGAGACATTTCTTCTTGGTGCAAAACTTGTTAACTCTGCACACAATGAGCATGGAGGGGAGAGCAAAACCATACTGAAGTTTCGCCTACAGACACAGAAATAGCAAAATTCCCCAAGGCTCGTTCATTTGTGCTAACTAAATCTCTTAACTTCGAAAACTTGATCCTCAGCCACAAGCAGCAGCTTCCTGGCTTGATGCCAAAGCACCTCTCCCAGTCATTGCCTGTTGCATTAAGGAGATCTCACTACAAACAGCACCAAAAAGTCATCACAGCTCCAACCAGGCTTACACTTCCACAGGATGCAATGTAAGAAACAACAGCTATCAGCTGTAACTGCTCAAAGTCTTACCTGCTTCACATAATACACAACAGAGACCTTCGTGGGGATACTCATTCGTCCCACAGTTTGCTTGGGCTCCAGGCATGGTCAGTAGCACAACCTAGAGAGCAGGCAAAGAGGCATCCTGAGTGATTCATCCTCCCAGGACACGATAACTATCTTGAGGAGATTAACTTGTGAAGACATGGAAACCCATTCAGAATTTCATGGGAAGCCACAGAGGAAACCCAAACTAATTTCTGCTAAGTGCTGCTCACGGCAGTAATTGCCATCATGAAGCTGGGGTAAAGGCAGCACCTGATGGATTTAAGGCAACTATTACCACACATGCCTGCCTCCATGTCAACTTGTTTTCTGTCCACTAGATCACTGCATTTGAACTGCAGGCGCCAAAGTTTCTGCAGCGTGCAAGGAATTGGCTTCTGCCTTCCCCCATCTTTTTAATCCATCGGAATCAACGCGAATTTCGCTCCCGCAAATTTCAGGAACCGCCCCATAGACTCATCCAACATGTCTCACTGACTCCAGTCTTAGGCAGAAGGGAAGCCGAGTCATTAACAGTGCTATTTCAGAAGCATTGGGAATGATTTTTGTTTTGTTTTTTTTTTTTTTAAGAGAAGAGACATGCAAGTCGCGCACTCGCCAGCAGCGCTGCCGCGGAGCGCCTCGGCACGGCGGGGTCAGGTGCTTCTAGGGAGGCGAGCGCAGGTTCATTCCCTGCGCTCAGGGACACCTGAGTCACAGCGCTCACTCGAGAAAAACTTCTAGAACAAAAGCAGGAGAGGAAGGGGCAGCCGCCGAGCGCCCCGCCACTAATTGCCGCCAGCGGGAACTTCTAAGCTAAAACTAAGAGAGTCCTGCTCTTTAAACGCGCTCACCGGTAGACTGAAAACCTTCCCTGTAACTGTGGGGAGGTGGGAAAACCTCCAGTTTCACAGCTAAATAACACGCGGACATAACATAAAGAACTCCCTCCGGACGTGTAACTATTTAATTTTTGTTTCTCCTGAGAGACGGAAGGCAGCAGTGAGGGCGCTGGGAGAGGATGCCCGAGACTCGCTACGTCCCAGCACACCGCCAGCGCCCTGAGGGCGCTGGGCTCCCGGCAGCCACAGACTTGCCAGGACATCAAACAGGGACAAAAAGTTCGGGAAAGTTACTAAAGTCTCTTGAAAAGGAAAAGGGCAGAAGAACCCCCAAGGCTCCCCCACACTAGAGCTGCAGAAAGACGTTTTCCCCCCTCAAAAAGCGGAATTTGGGTTCTGGCTGCGGACGGCTGGCAGCCGGCACTCGCAGCGGGCAGGCAGAGAGCGAGCCCGTACGCGCAGACAGCGACCCCGGCCAGAGACCCAGCCAGCACTCACCTGCAGCAGCAGCCCCAGCGCTCGCCCGGCTCCCATGGCTGCTCCCATGCCTTCGCAGGCTCCAGGTGCGCGCCTTGCGGGTTTTATAGCGCCGCAGGTGGGGTGAGCGTGGCTGAGAGGCGGGGCAGAAACCCGTCCGGCCCGGTGGCCCCGGCCCCGCTTCTTTTCGGTACGGTGCGCCCAGACACCGCAGGAAATTGCCTGATTTGTCCCTCCACCTGAACCTCAGATGCTGAAGGACTGCCCGCCCTGGTCACAAAAAGCATAAGGAAAGGCTGTAAGGAGAATTTTTCCAAAACTGCGCAAAGTGAAGTGAATATAACTGCCTTTTCTAAAGCCTTAAAAGGGTTCTCACGTTTCTCCTCAGTAGTTATTCCTCCCAGAGAAATAACCTTTCTGGCCATGATTTTCCTCAAGAATACTTTTCATTTCCCATGTAACTGGCATGTGGGAGCATTCACCTCCAGATGCTGAAATTGGATTAAAATTAATGGTATGAGGATTCATAGGCTGTTCCTTTTGGGATTATTTTTTAATCCTCTGTGGCAGCAGTCCTAAATTTTGGGAACTCTTCCTCTGCTGATGCTTAATTAACTTGCATAGGCTGATAGTTTCTTTCTCTGAACTGCTGCTCTTGTGGTAACAGTGTTTATTTTAACCAAGTGCAGTTACAAGTCCTAGTGAAATCCTTGTGGGTGCATAGTTTGGTAAAATGGAAATAACCTAAACAATTTCCAGCACTCACATTTACACCTACTGAAGGCTTCCTGTTCAGCACTGTTCTCTTTGGTTCAGGGGGGCTTGGGTTGTTTGGGTTTTTTCCGTGGGTTGTTGTTTGCTAAGCATTTCCCAAAGCCGATACAGTTGTACCCAGCTCTAGAGAAATGAAGAAGCTCCTATCCATAACTCAAACACACGGTGCCAAAGCAGGATGAGTCTGATGAGGAAGGCTGTGCTGACAGGCTGGAGATGTGCTGACTTGCTGAAGCATTCAAAGGAGATCACTGGATGTGTTTGCACAGCTTTACATCCAAACACTTGGATGCGTAGGAACTTCGAGGCAAACACTTTGAAGCTGCACACAGGACTTGGAACAGCCTGGCTGTTAGAGGTAACATCCTCTCACTGAGTTTTACACCACATATGGCACAGGTCAGACTTCCTCAGAAAGAGCAACTAGGATGACATCCTTCAAAAAAGCACACAGTGTGCATCACTACTGCTGATATTCTTCAAGGATGTTTCCTCAAGGATGAAGAAGACTTTGGTTTTCTGGAGACTTCTGCTAATAACAAAGCCACTCTCACCCTTTACTGTTTGTGATCAGTTTCCTGAATGTCAGCTTCCAGATACTGGCTCTTACTCTGCCTGTTCCTATCAGAGAGCTGCAGTTCTCTGGAGCAATCTATTCACTATCCTCACGCCCTTGATATAAAAATTCCCCAAGTCCAAGACAAGTTGGTACATTTGCACGTATGACAGTGAAAATCAGGGGAACCGCTTCCCCATCTGTGGAAGTTGCTAAAATTATAAGGCAATTTCTGTGGGAGGATGGTTTGTAAGAATAATGCAGAAGGCAATTTTCCTCAATGAATTACAGCTGTATTGATTGTCGAGGAGTGGAAACCCTGCCTGTTCAATGAGGATGGCTGTTAGAGTGGGTTAGCTGGTCATCAGTTAGTTGGAGTCGGAGTCTGCTGGCTGTGAGGAGGAAGGGACAGACAGGGTTAGGTGGCTGGGTAAGGCACAGGTTAGGTTTAGCTGGTCATGCAGAAGAAAGAAGGAAACTTGCAGAGAGGAGGGAAGGAGTCGGTGCTGTGTGGAGCTGGCTGCCTGTGAGGAAAATCAAACTGCTATAGTTGTTTGTCCTGGTTTGACACTAAAGACATCTTAAGGAAGTGGGTTTTTTTTCTGAGAGGGCAGCTAGGCTTCCTTTATGTCTGACAAAAATCAACTAGTGATGCATTTTGTTCAAATAGTTAAACCATTTTTGTATTTGTTTTCAAGGGTTCAACCACAGAAAAAAAAAAAAGGTTACGCCTCTGTGAAATTAATATTTTAAAATGAACAAACTTCGGGAAATCTCTTTTTTCTTTCCGGCTCAGTACAGGTAACAGCCTGGCCTGGACCCTCCGTGCTGCTGGGCCGGGGGTGGGGGGCTCGTCCCGGCAGGGCTGGGCGCCAGCGATTGCGAAGGCAGGGAAAGAGGAGGGGGGGACCATGGGCCGCTGAAATCTTGGCCGCTTCCCCCTCCCTCCTCCTCCTCCCCCAGCGCTGCAGAAATGCTGCCAACACCTCGGGAACGGCTCTGGGCAGCGACCCCCGGTACCGCAAAGGAGCCGCGTTTCCCCCTCCCGAACAGAACACAGCCAAGGAACGCACTACTATTTCTGGCTGGTCCCGCTAAGATCATGGTCCAGCGTTGCATCATAGCATAAAAATATGATCTTATGGCTAAAAAACCTTTTGTATCATAAAATAATTCCCGGCCGCGGCCCGAAAAAAAAAAGTCACATAACCATCTGCAAAATATTTCATTGTCCAGAATAAAACTTATGAACACTGTTTTCTCTCCTGAGTGAAAGAAAAGGACCAAAATAGATACGCACAAAACCAAAATAAACACCCCCGAGGTCAAACAAAAGAAAAAGTTAAGTCTCAGATGAAGAAAGGAAGTAAGTCGTGGATTGAAATCTCTCTTTTTTTAAACTATAAAAAAGAGATTCTTGTTTCCCTATAACACATAAAAATATATTATAAGGTAAATAAACGTTTTAACTAAATATAAACAGAGACACTAGTACTAGAATAAAAAAAAATACTAAAATTACTATAATCCCATAAATTTAAATAAAAAAAATAAAACCCCCTGCTGCTCTCCAGGGAAGAAGAAGAAAAAAAAACCTCACTGTTTTCAAAGATGAAGAAAGCTTTTGTTTAATCTGTTATAATCCTTAAAGTGTGCCCCTTAATTTAATATAGTCCTCAATAATGGTTGTGAAAAAACTGTTAGTCAAATAAGTGATTTTTACATAATGATCAAATTTCCACTCTCCCAGGCAGCTAATCACTGTGACATTGAGGCCATGAAAAACTATTTCTTGTGTAAAAATCTCCATAGACTGAAGGGAGAAGTCTCCTCTAAGACTTTTTAAAAATAATTATAAACTAATTAATTTTCTGTACATTGTCAGTATAAAAGAAAAAAAACTATGAAGAAAAGTGTTCTAAAAGTTTTATTCTGAATTTTCTTAATAGTTTCTAATAATAAAGTTTTTCTTTGTACCCTTTCAAATTTAAGCCTATTTTGCCTTCCTCCTAATCCTATCTCACTGTAAAAAATGAATAAATAATTCCAATATGTGCACTGACGATTTAGCCAATACTACACCCATAACATTGTTCTAACTTATGGCCCAGGTCTGACATTGCTGGATGCAATTTCTTGTAGATTTTCCTCTAAAAAGTGATTTAATTGTAAAATACTATCAAACACAAACCCACAAATAATTTGTCAGATAGACTAACACTGAAAGTTGTGTGTAGTTTTATTTCAACATATCAAGCACAAACAGGTTTCCCCTAACCAGGGAATATGACGAGGAATGTACTTAAAAATTTGGGAACATTTACATTGAAAGATAGCCCAGACTGGCACCACCACTAAGTATTTTAAGGCTGTATATATAGCAGTACTTACCACTTGGAACTACTTCAGGCCAGAAAAGAAAGGCTTAGTACTGTCTGCAGTCTAAAGAAAATATTGCAAATCTTTAAAAAATGGTGTAAAATAGGAAGACTATTAACAGGGTTGAACAATGCAGTGGCAAAACCCTCTCTCTTTCCTGACCTTTGACAATAAACGTGCCTAGGACCGAACACACGTACACCTACATTGCTCCCATCCTTCTCACCTACGCTGGGGCAGTGGATTTCTCTCTACAATGCTAGTGTGTGATATTATAAAACAGCCATATAGCAAATAATAACAATGACAGTAAGTGACCAGGTGTTGCAAACAGGCGTGCGTGTCTGACATCACACTCGACGGGCCACACCCAGGACAGCAGTCAGCTCCGTAACCAGACAAGGAGCTCTCACTGAATGCTTCCCATCCCCTAAAGAAGAATGGCTCTAGGAAATTGTGTATATTTACAGTTTCCATGGAATGGAAAACAAAACACATCCTGAGGTCCCATTGGGCTGACTAAACAGATCATAACTTAATATCCTGGGGCTGGATTTTTTGGACCAAGTGTGCTCCCTCCTGTAATTAAAGGCAGCCGGACAGGCACCGTGGACATCAGCTCTTTACTGCTCTCCTTCACTCCTGGAGCTATGACCCAGGCTGCCGTGACTTTTTCCAAAATGTTGAGGTGATTATCATTTTGGGGTTACCAATACTGCTGGGTAATTTATTAATTGCATCAGAAAAAGACAAAACATAGAAAAGAAAACAAATTGCACAATTAAAGCTACATTTGGCTTCAGCATTAAGGCCCATACAGGTTAAGAGGTCCTTGAAGATGTACATGTAAAAGGCAAAAATGACATAATCTGCAGGAACAAAGTTTTGCAGGTTCCCAGGTCCCTTTTTAACATCATTTTTCCACTTCCTTCCACCTCTGCCGTGTTGGTTCTAAAGTGCTTTGGTGCCTCCTTTGCTGGGCTCCTTGCGCGAGTGGCCCCCTCCTGCAGCCAGTGCTCATTATTGCTGCCAAACGTAGTGATTTTATTTGAAGACATAATTAATGAAGAGTTGACACGTAAGAAAGATGCAGAGGAGAAACCAACAGCGAGAGTCCAGGAGGAAGCTTTCAGAAGAGGCCTTCCTGTGGAAGGACTTTTTGTTCAGAGCACTGAGGTTTCTGCAAAAGAAAGCAATATGATTATTTGTGTGTTGGAGAGAGGTGTGCCTTCATACAAGTGTGCATACCCAGAACTTCCACACCAGGAGAGCCCCTCCCCTGTACTTTGGTGACACCCTCAGGGACAGAGCAGTGTGCCCCCACAGACTTTACCTCCTCTTTTTTAACAGGAAGATTAGTGCTTCTGGCTGCAGCTGGTTGGCATGGAAAGGGCACAAACCCCAAGAAATCTCTTCATCCAGCACCCACTCATAACCCTGTGAGTTTAACCTATGGCCTAATCTTCCCAAATGCAAGGCCTGCCCTGGACACACCCAGGAGCTGAAGTGAAGCTAAAACCAGATCATCAATGACTCTGGCATCCCGAAATGGTGTCATGTGTGATATCCAGAATGGATCATGTGTGATCCCACCTCACTGAAGTCTCGGGAGGGTTGGATAATACTCCTCACACAGAGGGGAATCAGCAGGGCTCTATAGAGTAGAAGCAGCAGTTAATACCTCACCACAGGAGCCTGCAGGGCAAAGCCCTCTGTCAGCAGCAGGTATGGCTACTGCTTCCCTCAGATGGCAACCAGCAATTTGTACAAAAAACCAGAGTTTAATGCTTTTCACTATGGAGCCCAGTTTTTCAGACCACAACCCCACATCTCTATAGCAAACTGAAGAAGTTCCTAACATGCTCAACTGGAAGGGAGACCTCACGTATTCTTGCCTGGCAGAGATTTATTAGCCAGGGCCTGGCCCAGCCCCCATCATCCAAGAGTTATGTAACATGCTGAGGTGATGCTTTTTGCCCACAAAGAGTGTTAAGAGGAAGAGATTTCCTCCTCCCTGTTTCAAGCAGAGTGTGTGCTTGTCCTTTCTGCTGTGTTGATTGCAACAACTTGAACTGCACTCCTGCAGCTCACAGAGACACTCCAAGGACCACAGCAAGGAGTTAAATGCCCCAAGTTATCTTTAGCCCAATAAAATAATTGATTCGTGACAGAAAATGGTTACCTGTGTATGTCCTGTTGGGCTTTCTGTAGGGATAAGACAGCTGAGTGAATTTCCTTCAGGTGATCCACTTCTTTCCCGCACTGAGCACACAGGCTTTCAAACCCTATGACATAGTATTGAAGAAAAATTATGTTTTGCATCACCATTCTGATGGTAGTGATGAAACACAACACAGCAAGTGGGTGGCTGTGATCTAATTGTCACTGCTCAGGGGAACACTTTCAGGAGGAAACGTGGGGAGAAGGAAACAGGGAACAGAATCTTCCACCCAGAAAACCCAGGCCACTGTAACAGGTTCTGTGACTCTGGCTCAAGGTGCTTCTCAGTCAGCTCTAAGGAAACAATGCTCCCCAGCTGAGGGGAGGAGAAAGGAGTGCTCACACCTGTCCCCTCTCTCAAACATTCAAGGTCACCTCTAACAAAGGTAGAGAAAAGAGAGAAAAACACAGCCTGTTTCCCATGTGTTGATTGGAATTTTGATCCAATTTTGCCAGGAATTGGGAAGGCCTTGTTGTAAGGCAGAAAGAGAAACAGCACATACAGAGAACAGAAAAGCAGAAGGTTTTCTGTGCTGCCTGGGGGCTATTGGCCCATGGTATTAACTGGGCCAGAAATGTCCCAGGGCTGACTCAAGAATTAAAGTACCAAAGGCAGAACATTAAAGCCTGACCCAGTGACACCCAAATACTTGCCATCATCATCTGAGAGCTCCTGTGCTGACTCTGGTGTTGAACAGCTGCTCTCTGTGTTCTGGCTGTGGTTGGAGGGCTGATCACTGGTTTTGCGGCGCCTGCAGTCTTTGGCAGACCTCTGGATGAAACAGGGGTAAGAAGTGATTCAGTCTCTATCACACTGAAGACGTGTGTTTGCTTTAAATAAAACAATTTGGGGTGCTGGGAAATATGTGTGAGATTGTGTGAAGTTTGATTGCTTTCTCAACAACTCCTAGTAGTTGGACTCTGGCAGCTACTTAAGTATATTATACATGTGCCTCATACAGAAGCATATCCCCAAATGGCAACATTCTCAAGACACCTATCCAAATTATCCTTCTTGTAGCTTTAACTGACACATATTATGGATGAGCCTAGTAACTCATTTGCTGAGCTGTGTACCCACCTCAGACAGGTATGTAAGAGAAAGTTGGAAAAGAAGAAAAAATTAGAACCAAATTCCCCAGCAAAGATTTTTCAGAAGGTGCACAAAGGATTTAAGCATCACAGAATTTTTATGCTTAGTTTCTTGACTTAGGAAAGTTTCTCCCTCTCTCTCAGATGAGTAAACCAAACTCATTGATTCAAACTTCTCACTACAGGGCCTGAAAAGCAGTTATAGATCTCAATTTCCCCACTGAATCAGAGACATTCAGATGTGAGGAATTATAAAAGGAAAGTCTATGTACATAATAAGATACAAGTTTTTCAGTCTAATATGGATTATACTTAGGTAGTTTAGCAACTCTACGTTTGCAAAGTGTGTTATGAATGACATGTATGGCTCCAAAGATGAAAGCACTGAAATAGAGGAATATTATCTCTGTTTAAGGAAAAGGATGGAAAGACGTTTCTTGTCTTGTCTGAGAGAGTGAGTGATAAAGGCTGATGGCAAGGACTGAAGCTGAAATCAGGGGATCTCTGCTGTGTTCTCCAAAACCTATGGGAAGTTTTCTGCTTTGGAAACTCTGAACAGTGAAGTTCAGCTCAGTCATGTACAAAATTCACTGTCACTAACATTGGGTGGAAGAAAAATGCCAAAATTGATAGAATGAGTCAATCAGTAATTACAATTCTTTGGAGCTAATGATGGTATAATACTGCAGGTCTATGGTCACAAGCTATATTTACCCAAAACAAAACTTTCAGCCGATGCTGTGCTTACATGAAAATGCTGTAGAAAAAGGGTTGTGTATCTAAACAGTCATAAAAAGTATTATAATCCCCAAAACAGGCTTTTTACCTTGTGCCGTGTAATTTGATTGTTTATGCACGTCGCTTTGCAGTTTGACATCCTTGTGGATAAGTGTCTTTCCATTGTCTGAAGTATTCCATCCTTCTCAAATTGGGCAATGTCATTCAAAGGATCCCAAGGTCTAAGACTTTTGAGACCAAACGAAAAAACATTCATCAGAAAAGCAAGAATCCCACATTAGGTGTGTTAAGCCAAATATACTAATCCCACATGCATCAGGGCAGGCAGTCATCCCTGACACTAGCCAAACTTCCTAGATGCAGTGACAGGACTAAGAGATAATTCCCTGCACACTTATAGCTCCTTGCAATAAGTGAGGGGGTTCAGTCTCCAGAGGCTTCGCCCTTCTTGCCCAGGGGAGGAGAGCACAGTTGTTAACTCTGCTCTGAACAGTGCAGAAAATCTCTGCTAAATGCCTCCACACTTGATTGCAGCAACAGGAATTTACATCAACGGCACAGTGGTTTTCCATTGCCAAGCCTTCATTTCCAGCTGTTCCCAATTAGTATCATGAATATGTATGCTAGTGATGACATGAAGCTCAGAAGGGCAAGCTCTGGACATAGTTTTGGGGAATGGCAGGGCTCTAATTACAGATCTGTAGCCCTGCTTGCATCCCTGGGAACTCAGGCAGCGAGATGTGTTGGGAACTCCCAGCCCAGCACTCACTCCTCGTATTTGTAGTGCCATTCGTTGGTCCCGGCATCGTGCCGGAACAGCAGCGGTTTCCATTCTGTGCCGCTTTCCCTCCGCTCCCGGGCCGCATTCCTCTGCTCCTCTTCCAGCACAAACTTTTCCTGCGTCGCCTTGTGTTGATCACCTTTGTTTATTGCACTGGTAACGTGCTGCCAAAGCCTAGGAATAATCGGAAGAAAGTTAAACCACCTTAGAACCATCAATCTATTTTGCTAGCTGGAACTTTCAAGCAGGAACTTGTCAGGTCTGTTAGTATTCCACCAGAACTGTCAGCCTCTGTTTTATCTTGTAAGTTGAAGGAAACGAGAATGGCAACACTGAATGCTACATAAGTGACTAGCTAAAGCAACCTTCTCTTAGATAAGAGCATTTTTCAGTGCTGAGTCATAACTGACTGTTCAACTCACTGGGATCCGTAGCCTCTTTAGATGTGATGGGGAATCTGTTCTGTTCCTCATCCTTTCAAAACATCTTTCTGTTTAGAAGCCTTTGTGTCAATGTCTATCCCCTAAACAAAAGCTTTATATTTAAAGTTTAGAAGCACTAGAGAATGAATTTATGTGCACATCTTGTAGCTGCACATGCACCTCCTATGTAGGATTTACAACCAGATCTGTAGGAAGCTGATTCAATCCACGAGCAACAAGCATGTCTTGGTGCTCACAAGCTGCAAGCACGAACACAGGTTTTCACTCACACTTGTTGGCAGCTGCCAAAGGATAAGTGATCTGTTGTATGAGCTGTTCTCATTGAGCATCTGCCCTGGGGAGAGGATCTGCCTTCTACCAGAGAAAAAACAATACTTCTTTTTTTGCTATAGCCAAGCTGTGATCAGCTTCTCCACAGTTCCTCTAATCAGAACACTTTACCTTCATTTCAGATTGGAAATACTTCTGAGACTAGTAGCTAGCCCTCCCAAAACATTACTGCATGCTTTAGTGCTTAGAATATGCACAGGAGATCCAGGCTGCTCCAGTATTCCCAGCTCCACAAAACACATGTCCATCATTTCAAAGATTAATTCATTACTGCATTTAATTTGGAGCTTGCTGTGAAGTTTCATTATACTTCTATCACCATACATTAACACAGCACTTCCAAAGATGCAGCTTCTTAGATAATTAATTGAACACAGAGCAATACCTTCCTTTCATTTTTAACAAGTCACTCCCCTATTTCTGTGTATTAATCTTTTCTCCCAGAAACAAAGGAAGGAAACTCAGTGATTGGGATGGGAGAGGGAGGAGTGAAAAGCCTGAGAAATTATTGTGTTGGTGCAAAGTTGTCCTAAGGAATGCAGTGGTGTAAGGATTGAGTCTCCTAATTCTAGAAACCTTATAGGGACAGCACAAAATTGTTTGATAACAGCAAATTACTCCATCAAGAGCTGCATGTGTTTCAGACAATGAGACCCTCCACGGTGAGCTGCATGACAGCATGAGCTTCAGACATTCTCCAACAATTGTGCAAATAGGTGATTTTCAGCACTGCAGGGAAGACTAAGCAATTTAGGCAGAATATAACCTGGATTAGATGGCAATTTATTAATGCAACTATCAACATAATAAGGAGTTTGGTGGAATGTCTGTTAGGGATCTCTGTGACTTTCCCTTTGGCCTCCTTCCCTTGGATGCTTGTATCATTATTAATCTCTGATGTAGCAAAGTGAGTCTGGCCATAAACTCTGATAAACAGAAAACTGGAGATTCTATGCCCACAAGACCAAGACCCTCCTTTAAAATAATATTCTGAAGATGACGATATAAATGTACTACAGTCTGCCCTGCTCTGCAGTTAATAAAACTGCTCTGTAAGTTACACATACAGACTTAATTGCCCATAATGCTCACTGCTGTCCAAACGAAATCTTTAGGCGTTTTTATTTTCATGCAATCCCTTTCACTATAAAACTATAACTATAAAAAGGGGAATGTTTTTAGGGTGATGTGATGCAACACCAGATTCAGATGTCCACAGAGAACGCAGAGCCAGGCAGCAATTGATGTGCTGGCTTGGGCTGTTGGCTGGTGCTGGCTGGCCATAGTGGAGAGGAAGCACAACTGATTTGTTTAAAGCCAGCCAGCTCCACATAACTTTGCTCAGCACAATAGTGCTCTTGCTCAACAACTGTACAGTGTGCATTATTCATTCCTTCCACTTCCTAAGTCTATTGGGTTTGCATGGTCTGGTTTTTGGCAACAGGGGTGCTACAGAGGTGGCTTCTGTGAAAAGCTCCAGAAGCTTACACAACATCTGGCAGCATCCTGATGGCTTCAAATATGGAAATGTTGCTGGCAAACACTGGGAACATACTGAGGAAGAAATCAAAAGAAGGGTTGTGGCACAGTTTTAATTGTGACTAGAGAAGAATGGGGTGACAATATGTCAGAGTAACAGCCTTGCAGACACCAGGGCCCAGTGCAGAAGGAAGGGGAGGAGGTGCTCCAGGTGCCAGAGCCCAGATTCCTCTGCAGCCTGTGATGAGGACAAGTAGCTGTGCCCATGCAGCCCGCAGAGATCCACATGGAGGCAGAGATCCACCCACAGCCNGCAGCTGCAGGGGACAGTGAGTGAGCAACTTTTGTGGGCTGGCATCTAACCAGGGTCAAACCAGAACACATATTATGTTCCAGAACTACATTTTTAGGTAATCTAGATCACCCTACTGAGACAGGGAATTGAAAAGCTCTGGAGGAGACCCACACCAGAGCTGGTGGATGCCTAAGTGGAAGCTGGGACCCTGTGGGAGGCCCATGGAGAGAGGAGCCCACACTGGAGCTGCCTGTCTGTGAAGAACCCCATGGAAGAGTGACTCATGCTGCAGCAGTCTGGGGAGGACTGCTGCCCAGGGGGTGGACTCACAGTGCAACAGCAATGTGCTGCAGCCGCTGCTCATGAGATGGAGCCATGTTAATGGAGAACTGTCTCCTGTGNAATGTGCCCAAAGGGCTAAGACACATGGTCCGGAGACAAACGTGAAAAGTTGAAGTGCGCTGAAGAGTTTGGAAGCCTTCATCAGAGACCCCCGACGACCCCTGAGTTGGGATGGCACAAACGCAAAAGGACTTTTGGCNCTGATAAACTGACTGAAATCCCCACGCTCCTGTCTCCTTGTGCCACTGGGGGAGGAGGTAAAGATGGGAAGGGAGGGGTGGGGGGAAGGTGGTTTTATGGACTTATTTTACTTGTCATTATCCTGGTCTGATTTTTTTTAACAATAACTTTTATTTTATTGTTTATTTTTATTTTATTNTTGCTTTGGGAGAAATCATCCCCGTGCACCTCAGCGTGGAATAAATGCATACCTACTTTATAACTCTCTACGAGTTACAGAGTCTTTTCCACGTATCACTACAAAGCCTAGTGCAGACTGCATCAGAGATCTCAGCTGAGATTATGAGGCAGGGTTAAACATCTGTTTAATTACATTCATTCATAAAATCTTGTTATGTGGTTTAAAGTACTGCTCTGTGGATGCCAGGACTTTCCACAATTCCTACATCTACTTGAAGAACTTGTGGTTGAAATAACCATTCTTAACAAGGTATCCAGCCTCAGGATTACATCCTGCCCTTTCATAACACGCTTTAAGCAGTTACAGAGATCTCTGGAGTCCAGGCAGAATTGTTATTTTAAGCAGATAAAACATAGCCTCCACTATTTCTCAGCCCAGGTCTATTTCAGAGCTGTACTTAATGGAAATACTCCCAATAGCCTAGAAAGAAACAGGTAAATGGGTGGGTAGTATGTGTTAACAAAGCAGGTCACTGCCTTTCCAGGACTGTGCTGAGGAATTGGAGGAGCCCTGCTGATCAGAAGCCTGCTCCCAGGAGAGAAGCAGCAGTGAGATGCTCCCCAAGCTCTCTACCTCTCTGACTCAAAGTCCGTCTGCTCCTCAAACAGCACAATGTGGCGCTTCAGTCTCTGCCTTCGCACTTCACTGGTCGGGTTCCAGAATGTTTCTGTGTTCCCGTTTTTCAGCTCATTTATAAGCACTTCTCCATCCTGAAAAGGAAAATTAAAGGAATTAATGACAATCAGAAAACCAAGGCAGAAATTAATGCTGACAAATTGAAGCTGTTCCTGGATGATGATAAGGGATATCAGTTGGTTAGGAGGCTTCTTTCCTCCTCCAGCCAATAAAATCTCACTGAACATTTCCTGAATGTTTCTGAAAAGAATGGGGCAAGGCATTGCCATAAACAGTTGTTGCATTTATCATTAATCAGAGCAGAAAGGGACCTGGCTGCTTCTATTAAGTCTTGTCCTCAGACCTGAGTGCCCACAAAAGCCCTAAGGTACTTTTTCACCACTCTTCCTCCCACTTACCACCCAGCACATATAAACAAGATCCCCAGCTCCTTTTTCCAAAGCCTCCCTCAGGACTTTCTCTCCCATGTTCCAATGCGCTAGTTCCAGGACTGATCCCAGATCCCCAAGAGACCCCCAGTGTGGACAGGATGAGGTAGGCAGGCATTCCCAAGCACCACTACATGCACCTCTAACAAGCAAATGTACAAGCACTTGGCTGCTGCTGTGACCCTAGGACTGAGAAGCATTGGGATTTGCTTCCCTTCTTTATTCCGGTGGGTTTTCATGTCCTAAGGCAGAGAATTTGCCTTTCAGACACAAGGATTTCTGTCAGGAAACTGGATGGTGTCAGAGAAAAGCCAGGAGAGCAGGCCAGTATTCCCAGTGGGGATGGAGGATAACCAACACCATCCCTACCCCACTGCACAGCAGCCTCTCTGTTCACAGCACACAGCTGCAAGCAGCAGCTTACAGAGCCACCCTTCCAAAGCCATTAAATTTCTTTTATACATCACTACAGTTTTGTGCACCACAAACTACCAGCACAAAGGTGAGGGGAGGAGGGTGTAAGCAGAAGGCAGGGAGCTGAGCAGCACTCAACCTTATGGCTCAGGAGAGCCCCTGGATGACAGGATCTCATGGGTGGTGTTGGCAGAACCCACCGCAGACAAGGTACTCCACAGCCCAGCACAACTCACCACTGACAGGGCTCATCCTGCAGGTCAGGGAACTTAGAATGGAGAAAATCCCTTGTATATGTCTAGAAAGGGAAAATCTCCCAATTTCAAATTTCATTAGATTCTTATGTAAAAATACAGATTGCCTAACAGGACAAGTCCAGTACCAAAGGTTACACTGTGGTTAAGACCTCACCATAGCAAGTGCTTTATCCAGGCACACTTCACCTGGCCTACTTCAAATACTTCCTTCAGATGAGACAAATCTTGTCTCAGAAGCAGCAATTTCTATAGATTGGCAAGGGAGCACAGGCCAACTGCAATGATGATGTAGATGCCCAAACACTGCTCAGAGAAATACCCAGATGGCAGCACAAAGCCAAGGTTCACTGCTTTTGTTTCAGGTACCAGGAGTTTCAATCAAAATTAAACTACATCATTCACTATGCAACTTTATTTTTGTTGGATGTTGGCTTGAGGGTGGTTTTGAGTGAATGACTTGTGTTTACTGGGTGCACAAAGGTGCCAGCTGCTCTGCTGACTGTTCCAAGTTGGCCACAGAGATAACATCCTCACCACATCAGTGACCTCTGTCCTTCAACTGATGAACAGGGTAGTAACTGTCTTCTATTATAAAGGTTTGCTGTGAAAATAATGAATTCAAAACCCTCAAGTTCTTCTCTGATCATGATCTAACTGGGAAAGTACTGAACACACCAGACAAAACACAGCCTCAAGATCTTTGCAATCACACCTAACACATACCGTATCTCCTGCCATCAGGGCTTGTCTCAGACTCATAAATAGAGAACCACTTGCTTTGATAGAGAACCTCCCTACTGCTCCCAGCTTCCCCAAGCTCTGGGAGTGCAGTGTTACTCCCACTGCAGATGTAAGTGTAGATGAAGTGTAGAAGACCTCCAGAGGTACCTTAGAGGTGTGGCCCAGGCTCTGCACACCTGCAGTCCTGAGCTGGTGGGAAGAGGCAGGACAGGGCCCTCCCAGCACCCATTCCAGTGCAGGGAGCCTGCCAAGGGCTGCCAGTCCTCCCTCAAACCCTGCAGTCATGGGCTTGTAACCAGCAACTTCGATTATCAAATGTTACCCAGTGTCCAGTGAGACTCGCTAGCACTTCTTCTCCACATTTAATCTTCCCCGAGATTTGATTAATGCTCGTGCTGCCACCGAAGAAGGGCTGTCAGGGGAGAAGAGAAACAGCAGATGTGGTCAGCCTAGAAAGGACTGGGAGTCAAACACAGAGATCCAACAGGAAAGTGCTTGACTGCCGCTATTTCCAGGGGAAAGGCAGAATGAATTCTAATGCCCCCTTCCTTCTGTTTGTAATACCACAAACACTGTAGCTGCAGTAGGGAGATAAGCCTTGAGGTGCATTAACACTCTGGAGTGCAAGGTCTCATCTTTATTGGAAATACACTTATTTATTGTCAGCCAGACATCAGGATAAGTGTACACGGACAACTCCTTCCCACTGCTCAGAATCACAGCCTTTGCACCCTTGTCCTAAGAAAAGGACCAGCACTAGTGGTGACTCTTCCTGTGGGCACTGCTGATGACTTCATGTGTGTCAAGTCTCCAGTGTGAAGAAGCTCTGCTCAGCAGCAAAAAAACCTCCACAAACCAAAGAAAAAGGTATTTCCAGAGTCAAAGAAAAAAAATTCGAGAGCAATGAAAAATTCCACCCATCTCCTGGCCAAACACCAGTGAGAGTGTGAGCAGCTCTTCTATTCACAGAACACATCTCTTCAGACATTTTAGCAGGCACTTTCCATAAATATTTGTGCAGAGAAACTTTTGTGTGTGTGTGTTTGTTAAATACCAATACAAACCCAAATTTCACATAACACCTATGGATAAAATAATCACATGTATCTCAAGCATCTATCTCTGCAATCCAGCAGAGAACTGGTACATACCCAAATTAAAAACAAAGTTAAGGAGTTTACCTTCAACTTCCCACAGTTCCACTAAAATAGACAGCTAGCAAATGCTCAAAGCAGAGCATGTAACTATGTCATGGGGACCTTTCTGAGATATTTGGATGAATCATACTGTTTTCAAGACAGAAAAGAAGCACTTTAGGCTCTGAAGTGTTTGTAGGCTTGAGATGACACCCAAATTAGAGAAATATCCCACTGGCCTCAACACAGTACACCAGGCCTGGGAAGAACAGACTTTAAAGACAAATATGTACAAATGTTAGGGAAGTACATGAAGTTAGAGTTCCCTTTGTAAGGCCAAATAAAGACAGAAAAATATTATTGCCCTCAAAAAACTCACAGTTTGCAAAAGATTACCCTAACTTCAGTGATCTCTCACATTTATATTGGCTAAGGCTGCAACTCTGAAGTCCTGCAGTCTCTCATTCTCCTTTCATTTTGTACTCAGGCAAGAAATTGTTGGAGCAGAAGAGAAATGGATGCTCCTTAAAAAGCAAGTTAAACGCCCAAGAAAAGTTACAGGTCATCACTTTCCCTCCTAAATTTTAACCCATGTAATAACAGGAATACTCAGAGATGTCTACATTCTGTCTGCACATCATAAATTTGCATCACCAGGCTTTCCAGGGGAGGAACTAGCTACATGAAGAAGTGAGTGCAAGATTTGCCAGTGTGACTGGCAAATTCACTCAGAATTCACTGTAATTCAAATTCACTGTAATTCACTGAGAATTACCTGCCTGACCAGCAGGCTGACACCTGTCCTCTAGCCCTGATAAACACAAGGTACTGCTCACCACAAAACCTGCAAGGTAAGAGTACAGACGTGACGGCTGCTTGAGATGCCCTAAGATGCCTAAGTCGCCACACCTTGCCTCCAAGTTCTTTGTACACTCACTGTATTTAGCAACCAAAACTAATTATCCCTGCCTAAACAGAAGCCACACTGTTGTTGCCAAGCCTTCAGAACAAAATCTGGCCAGTAGCTAGCTGCAGTGAAAAGGTCATATAAAACTAAGGCTTCCTGGGGTCAATTTAAGTTGCACGAGGCAAAAGCAACAGCAGGGTGACACCTTCTCTCCTGGCACACTCTGCTCTGGTGGTCACATATGCTGCTGGTACAGAAATGATCTGCTGTGAATTGTCAAACCCTGCCTGGGGCACAGGGGCAAGCCTGAGACCCACTCAAAATAGGGCCACAACGTATCTTACCTTTAGCTTGAATTCCAGTTCTGCCCTGTGGTTAGTTTTCTCACAGTCAATGGTAACTTTCCCTCCAAGCTCCATTGTCATGGTACCATATAAAAGTCCTGAAAGGAAAAAAAGAGGCTTAAGAGAGGCCATAGTGGAAGCAAGCTGCTTTCTCAAGGCAACCTGGCTTTTGCTGACACACTGAGAAATTAATTTATTGGCTTTTAGTTTTGAAGAGACAGAACTGGAGGTTTCTAGGAAATGCTTGTTTACTATAAGCATGAAGAATCTCCCCCTGAGTCCTTATTCCCCATTTATAACACCAGCTAGGAAACAGCTTGACTCACACGTGCACCTGTGGCAAGCTGAAAGTGGGACAGGAAAAATAAAGTTGTGCCCAGCAACCTCCTTCACACTAGTGATTAAACAGACCCAGTCAGTTCTCTCAGGGTGGCTGAAGAAGAGAGATTCAGGATTCACCAGAATCTGGGAGACATTTATATGTGTTTACCATTTGCTGAAAAGGTCTTTTGCAGAAAAAGAAAAGTTGATAAGAAGAAGGTTTATGCACAGGAATACTTCACAGAGGGCATGATATTATGAGGTTAGTGTTTTCAGGTATCCAGGCCTTCTAAATATAAACTTAGAAGTCATTGTGCCAAATTAAAAAAATACTCAACCCCCAAAACTGGATTTGATTGCTGATTTCAGCTCTGGGGTAGAAATGGCACAGAGCTCCCCAAGGCACAGTGAATCAGAAGCCACGCCCCAGCCTCAGCACACACTGCTCCACACAGCAGCAGGTGCCAGCCTCACTGAGACAGCTCAGACTGTGGGAAATGCAATGGTTAGAATAACCAGGACCTGGCAAGGGAAGTCAGGAATTTCCTTTATCCTCAAAAAGTCAGAAAATATGTCAAGCAATTTCAGTGTTAACATAATAAAACTTTTTTATCCTAAGAAGCTCAGAAATGTAGCTTTGTTCTTTTCATCTTATCTGCAGTGCATATAGGCAGTGTTTTTCCATTTCTGCACAGTGTGAAAACTTACATTGATGGGCCTAATTCTCTCCTGGGCTGTTTCAGGTAACCCAGAAAGAGTTTAGTGAGGTTACTGAAGGTCTCCTGCTGTGTGCTATGACTCATGGGGGACTCTCTGGAGCTACCAGGCCCTGTGGTATCAGCTACTTGAGAGGGGAGAGCCAGTGCAAAGGTCAGTCAGCAAAACACCTTTTTGCTACTCTCTTTGCTTCCTATTTGAAGAGTCATACCTTACCTTTACAGTGGGCATATGGCATAGTGATTATATAGTCTTCCCCTCTGCTTAGAAACATAAGCTTTGCTTTCCCATCCAATAGAGCAGAAAGTGAGTTGCCTAGAATTTAAAAAAACATACACATTAAAATGTTCATGTTATACTTTGTCCCTCCTCCTACTTTAGAAAAAGCATTTCCATTTAAATGTAGTTCAGTAATGAAAGAAGAGATATGAAATGTTCATAACTCAGGATCCTGTGCAAGTCATGCACAGCTGGAGGCAGGCAATTCTAACAAACTCTGCTGTTCTTGTTTGCTTTGGCATTTAGCCCCTCCAGAAGAAAGAGCAGTAGATTAAACAGATCATTACTGAGAGCTTACAAGTTTCTCAGGTTCTCCAGTTCTCACAACTTTTCTGATTGTGGATGATCCCCAATAACAAATGAAATTGTCAGAAGGACAGCAAAGACTATCTAAAAGTGTTTGAGCAAACACACTCAGCAGTGGATAGCAATTAAGAAATGTTTGTCTAAAAAAACAGATTTCATATAGCAAGAGTGTTTCAGAGGCTGGAGTTGTGCTGTTTCCATTGATATTAAATGACTGGAGGACATTTTGAAGCTCTGGGGTACAACCCTCAGGAGTCTGGGAACCACATAAAGGTTCAAATCTGTTCAGAGACTTGTGTGTTTGCTGGCTGGGTGCCAGAGAGAATGGTTTAATGTGACTCATCCCAGTCACATGAGCACATATCAGTGCATACTGACAATCCCATACATTATCCTCAGCCTTTGCCCTCTGAAAATCAGATTTTTAAAGCTCTCAATCTTTCTATAGAATTTTTTATTTCTTTTAGCATCAGAGTGGTGTCACACTGAAATGGTGGAAATGGGGAAGACCCAGGAGAGCCATGACAAGGAATTAGGCTACCCCAGTGATATATTTGTCAACCATTTTTTTGTTCTTATTTCTCAACACACTCAGGGATAAGTAAAAAACAAACCAAAACTGATGCCAAAATATTACCTGGGAGAAGTCTAGACTCAATGCCTTACCATAAAACTTGGACCTAGCTAGAATGCTGCCAGAAATGCAGAATCCATCCTTCCTATTGCTGACATGAAAAGCTGACACTGGTGGGTGATGGGACACCTAGGATAAAAACAGACAGAGGTCATTTAGAGCAGTCTTAGGCCAAGCAGGGGGGGGTGCACACTAAAGGGGGAACATGACACCATTATGTATGAGAACATTACACATCTAATCTTTCTCCCCCACCCTGTATTTTCTTGAGCTTGTGAAAGTTCACTTTCAGAGAACTCACTGAGATCACTTTCAGGCCAACAGGTAGACTGTAAGGTTTTCAAGAAATAAATGAACAGTGTGGAACTTTAGTGCAGCATTTGAATAACCTCCATGAAATGCATGAAGTCGCTGAAATAAAAATTTTAACAAAGGTAAAATTATCTGATTAAATAGGGGGAAAAATGTATGTGAAACTGGGAGTCCCTTTTGCTAAGGACCACACAGTTCTCAGATCCCTTTATTAACACTGTAAATCTCAAACTACACTTTGTCAGGCCAGTTAACTTATGAGCTCTGTCCTTCATTTAATCACAGAGACATAGAGATAAGCCCTCGATTTACTCCTATTAAAATCATCATAGAAAGTTTAGAAATAAAAGATGGAAGGATTTGGTTGTGCGTTTTAGGCCCCTTTTGACAGAGGCAACACAACCCCTGTTTTATTAACAATAAGAAAACAGTAGGGCAGAATCTCATTGAAAAGATCTTTGTTGAGGGAGCTGATATTATATGGGAGACCTGCTATTATAGTTTTGAGTGCCCACCAAGCCTCACATAATTTCTGTAAATCTGCAAAGAAAAAAGATCAGCAGCCAGTTTACCCCATGTTCTGCCTGTTTACACACAGCTCCAGGTTTCTCTCCTAGGGTGAGACAGTAGTGTGCTTCTATGCATGGAGGTGCAAGCAGGTTGGTGTTTGCAACACCTGAGCATGCAAACAGCAACTTACCTGTTCTGCTATGTAAAATGTGTGACTGTTCGTCTGAGGGTGAAACCAACAGCAGCGGAATGTCTCTCCCAGAATAGGGTTGTATGGCTTTTTTATTCCCTGAAAAACAAAGTAATCAAAACCTGCTACAAATGAAGATTTGCAATCCAGTGCTACAGATGGACACAAAACAATATGGTAATTTTTTCTTTGATGTTTTAAACCAAGTTAATCACAAGAATAAAAACTGAAGAACTAGATACCTATCCATCTAATCTAATCTAATTCAATTTAATCTAATATTTTCATCTGAGCCATGGAATAATCTGCTATTCTCACCAATTTAATACATAGTACCACCTAATCAAAGGCTTAAAAGATGATCAAACTTCATTATTGCTGCTACTATACACAGCAAGGGTGTACTGATGTGGAGACATGGCACAGTGATACTAATTGGCCTGAAAAGAGAAAGGAGACCTGCTTTCAGCAAAGGTAAAAACCTTGCATCCCAGGGCATATTACTTGTTGATGACCAGTTTTACTTTCTAACTGTCCAGTGCAAAGGCTCTGAGGTTGATTGCCACTATTTTGCTTTCACTGAAAAGCTGTCTGTCTACTCTGAAACCACAAGCAACCCCAGCTTGAAAAGTAATGGTCAGTCTTTTCTTAGCAGTAACAAAGCAATAAAAATGTCAATGACTCAAGATAACACTTTGTTAAGAGTATGTAAACTGGAGAACATGCAGAATAAAGGAAACATCATTGTTACTCTATTCAAGTGTGTGTGTATTGTATGTCATGTGTGACCCAACGGTGACAGAGAGGCAACAGAGAAATTAAACAAAACCACAGCAGAAGATTTCAATGCCCATTACAACCCCAATTTCATGCCTCATTTTACCTTTGGCTTCTTATAGAAGCCGGACAGATACCACCTCAAAACTTGCTTCATCCGGGTGTAGGGATCATCTTCAAGGACGGCCCTGCAGAACAGAAAACGTTCTTTTGTGGACACAGTCAGAGAGCTAGGAAAATCACAGCCTGGAATATCACTTTCAGGCCGGAGCTTCTCCTACTCTCTCTCAGCTCCATTGCCAGGCTGGTAAGTTTGTTCAGTTTCAGTCAGGGAGAATTTGTCCCAGGATGATAATCTGGTCAAAACAGAATGGAGTTCATAACAGAGATTAGCACCTGGTGTTGACTGTGGGACCATTCTGAAGTGTTGTCCCACGGACTTTTTCCCAGTTATCCAATGAGCTTCTGTCTTGTCTTAGCTCTGTGGAACATGCTTTAAATACGGGTTGCCCACTCAATAAAGATGGTCTTCTTTCCCTAAAGAGGCCCGTGTGTGTTGCTGTCCTTGCTTTCTCTCTCTCTCTAGCACAGTAACCACATTCTTTATACTGGTCACACATCACATTGGTTTCTTACCAGTATAATAACATCAATTTCAATCTATTTCCCCGCAACTAATGAGAAGCAACTTTTGTGCTGCTGCCAATGACAAAGGTGCCTCCCAGCAGAAATCTGTATTTTTGGTAACATACATCACACAAAACAAACTGTTAAAAAGTGGCACCCCTTGCCCTGCATTTCTGCAAAAAGTCCAGTAAAATCTCTGGAGTGTATCAGGTTTGATTGGACATTGGAGTTGGTTAATGTGGGATTGTCACTCACACTATAATAGTGTCACAGCTAGTAGAACAGTGTGAGTCATAAAAACAAACCTATGTCATCAAAATCAAAGATTTTTTTGGGGGTCTCTTTTGCTTTGTTTCCCTCTTTCATAAAAGATCTTTAAAGCTGATGTGCTGTATGAACTCCATCAGTAACTTGAGATTTCGTGCAATACTTCAGGTTGAAAGTGACTTCAAAAAGTCATGTCAACCAGCCCCTCCAAACAATGCTCAAAGACAAAGCAGGAAGTAAACCAAACCAAAGGCATTCCTGATATTTCCAACCATTTAGTCAGATTTAAAAATCAACTTGGGTAAATTATTGCAAAATTCATTTAGAAGGATCACCCGAACCACAAATTTAATAATTTTTTATCAAAACCTCCAAATCTCTTGAAGTCTTCTTACATCTCAGCACTGAGAACTATTTCTTTAACTTCAGATGGTACAAATACCACAAACAAGGCTTGAAAATGATTCTGTAATCAATCAGAGAAAGTGGAATAAAAATGAGTAACTAGTGCTGCTATTAGAATATTACACACTCTGGTTTTACAATCCAAAAACGAGTAACTATTAGCTGCTAGTAGAATATTACACACCCTGGTTTTACAACCCACTAGACGTATCTCATTCAGAAGGCAGGTCCTATCTGGAAGCAGAACATTTCCAATTTTCTACTCTGCTGCCCCCAGCAGGCCTCTCTCATCAATGATTTTAGAAGATATTTCTTATTTGTTCATCAACCATTGTAATTATATTGCTTTGGGGAATAGAAATGCTTGACAATTTTGGTTGCTCTCTGTCTATTTCCCTGCATACACGAGTCACCAGGAGGTGGCACAGCTCTGCTGTGCCAAAATCCAAGGCATTGGATCAATTCCCATCAGTTCCAGCCAACAGTGGCAAACATGTCCATATGCAAAGACGGGTTTGTCTGGAGTTTTACTCTTCCTTCCCTGCCCCTCAGTGGCAGCAGTCTATCTGTAAAAGTCACTGCAGCTGCTGCCTGATCTGTGTTGAAGCCAGTGACCTCGGTATTGTTTGGGAGCCTTCCTGGCACACACAGAGATATTTTCCCAAATAAAGTGCCCAGGCCAGGCCCACCCTGTGTGCTGCTTACTGGGAGAGCAGGTCGGCATGGTAGTAGTAGTCAGAGAGTTTGTTAAGGAACGAGCGTGGCTCCAGGATGAAGGTGGGCAGCACCACCCGAGACAGGTCCATGCCCGGCCGCAGCTGCTTCAGCAGGATCCACATCAGGCTCTTGTTCTCCTCAGAGACGGTTTCTGTCTGGGACGACTCCCCTGTCTACAAAGGCAAAGGGAACTTCAGGGCACAAACAGGAAAACCATTCCTTGTGGTGCATTTCTCTGGGGGCCCAAGCTCAGCAGGCGCTGGCACAGGGTGAGCGCTCACCTGCAGCACTGCAGAGAGACATCAGCCATGAATCCCCAGAGCAACCAAGTGAGTGGCACAGAAAGCCCTGGGTGTGTGTGAAGGCTGGCACCAGGCAGGGAGCACAGCAGCACCTCAGGGCTGTGATGGGCCAGCATGGATCAGCATTAGCCAAGGAGACTCTGCACTGCAGACCCTCAGGAGGTGTGGATGTGCCTAGAGCTGTTACAGCATCCCAGGGTGCTTCCACAGAAGCTCCTCTCAGACTCATTCTCCACAGTTGAGAGATTATAGGATATATGTAGAAAAATGTAGGAGGTAAACAAGTAATCAACAGAGAAGAGAAGAGAAGCAGTTCCTCCAGGTTCTAGACAACACAAACTGGTGTGTCAATATGGCAAGGGTCCCACTGCCAGGCGAGAGGCACAAAAACTCCAGCACCAGCCAGTGCTGCTCAGAGCCCTTTGCAGTAGAAGTGTAGGTAAAAAAAGACAGGGATTATGCTGTGGTTTCAGCACTGTGTACTTCCTTTGCATTCAATGGGTCTATGAGATGTGCAGCATGGAGGAATGGGCCTTTCACACCACTAGAGAAGGTAAATTAAACTAAATTTACAAACAAAAGTGCCATTTTAATGCATCCAAGGCATCATAGTTTAACAGTCAAAGAGAATACTCAGGCTTTCTACTCATTTTAGGCAAGATATTTCTATGGGAAAAAGGGCACTTTTGGAATGGACTTTGGTTTGGGAGATGACATAGCACAGCACAGCAAGATTTCAGGTGATATAAATCACTAAACATTCTTTTTCACCACCTAAGCATTGCCATCATGTTGGCTCCCAATCAGCCCTACAAAATTTACCCATCCCACAGGGCTTGCAGGCTGAAGGAATTTCAAACTGAGGAAGAACAAAGCTCTGTTACTGTGATTGCTTTTCCATTTTTGTACCATTCTTCTTTTGACAGTCTGATGCAATACACACCTTGAACCTCCAAGGAGAAATGGGAGACCACAGCATTACCTAAGGCTTACAATGCACATGGGTCTGTCAGAAATCTCATTATTTACCCAGGTTCTCAAGTGTGCATGTACTGTCAATATAAATTAATGCCATGTTGAAACTGCTGGACAAAGTGTTACTCAGAATGAATCACTGCACACAGGATGGAGAGAAACACAAAGAGAAGGTGGTGCAGGAAGTTGTGAACAACCTCAAATAATAACTCTTTTTATAACTTGTTAAAGCTACAAGACTGGAAAAAATGAGGGGGTTTTCTGTTAGCAATCTACCTACTGAAGTGTCTGTTTTGTGCTCTAGACCAACTTTTGCAATCTCAGAGTTCTTCTGACACCTGTCTCTGCCTCCACATCCCAACTGCAAACAAAGCAAAACTGGAATACCAAATGCACAAACACCTTCCAAGAGCACAGCAATGCACCTACCCATGTGCACACCTTTAAGATGAGCCCTCAAAGCCAGTTTGTGACCTTTATCCTACTGCACGCACAGGCTGAGGCCAGTTTGAGTTTAAGATGATGACTGACACTACTATTGGCATGTGCTTTCCTTGATACATCCTCCACCCAGAGGAGCTACATCATTGCACAAAACCTATTTTTCTCTACCTTCCTTTCACCAGTGAGTTCAGACTCAACAACCAGTCCTACCTGTGTGGCCCAGGTGATGACAGCCCCACCTCTTGAAGAAATCTTACAAAATACCCATTGGCCAAGGCCACATGGCAATTCTTTTTGGAAGCCAATTGGATGCTACCTGTGCCTGAGCAGACACACTACAGAGAGCCTTATTTAATGCCACACGAAGTGTCACTCTCCAACACAAATGCAGTCTTTTTCACTCGGTTTGTAGTGCATTTTTTTCTTATCTTAATGTGAAACTGCAGAGATCTTTCTATTTCTCTCACAGACATCCATGTACACACATCAGTGTAGCCTGTAATGTTTGTTTGAACACCAAAATATCAGCCTGCCTTACCACCACTTCAAGGACAGGTTTGTCATGTGAAGAAAGGTCACTTCAAAATAGGCAGCTGACAGAAATTAAGTTTGCTTTCATTTTGCTGCTGGGTAGTTACTCATCTATATTCAAAACCTCCTGTTTGAACCCAGTTACCATTTGCCTGTATGCAAGGGGATTTGAGGCACTAAAGAGAAGCTAGGTGAAGGTAGGATATATTTGACTATACTTTTTGTCAATATTAGTAGTACACTTTCAGGAAAACATTGAAAGAAAAGCGTAAGAGGCTGGTGAAGTGTCTGGGGCACGAGTCCTGTGAGGAGCAGCTGACTGAACTTGAGTGGTTTAGCCTGAAGAAAACAAGGCTGAAGGAAGCCCTTATCACTCTCTAGAACTACCTGAAAGGAGGCTGCAGAGAGGTGAGTGTTGGTGTGTTCTTCAGGTAACAAGCAATGGAAGAGGAAGCAGCCTCAAGTTATGCCAGGGGAAGTTTAGATTGGATATTAGCAAAAATTTCTTCACTAAAAGGATTGTCTGCCATTGAAACAGGCCTGGAACAGATGGTGATGGGAGTCACCACCTCTGGAGGTCCTTAAAAGCCATGTAGATGTGGTGCTGAGGGACATGGTTCAGTGGTGGACTTGGCAGTGCTGAGTTAATACTTGGACTTGATCTTTAGGGTCTTTTCCAATGTAAATCATTCTATGATTCTGTGACTCTAAGAACAAAAGAGCTTTCCAGCAGTGCATTTCTTTGAAGCACCAATATCAGCGTCCTTGTTCAAAGCAGCAGGAAAGCAAGTGCTCAGAGCTGAGCTGCTCTGCTGCCTGCTCAGACTAATTCTCACACAGCACTCTTGGCTGCCCCAGCTCTCTACCACTGCCTTCCTCAGAGGTGTCACAGTGACATCTAGCTAGCAAGGCTCCTATGTGGAGCACAAATGCATCCTCCTGCTGTTAAATGCCATGAGAAATGGCTTTCAAATAAGCAACTGGTATTTAGCAATCAAGTGGCTCAAATGCTCTATTCAGACACTAAAAAAAGGATCTTTCATGCATAATAAAAAAAGGGAAGTGTCATATTTTGTATCACACAAGGACTGAGTACCATAATTGGCCAGGACATGCCCAGGATAATAATCCTCCCTCCTGCTGGCTCCACAAATGTGCCAATGCTGTGCAGATCTTTAATGCAATAACTGATTAAAGCAACCACTGATGCTGGAAACACACCAAAG
Organism: Toxostoma redivivum; assembly: GCA_013397375.1. Classification (NCBI taxonomy): domain Eukaryota; kingdom Metazoa; phylum Chordata; class Aves; order Passeriformes; family Mimidae; genus Toxostoma; species Toxostoma redivivum. The sequence goes on from VXBI01009128.1 coordinate 196,961, forward strand.
CACAGTAGCAGAGCTGCTGTTCATAATGCAGAATTATTAAAGCACATAATAACACCACATAATTTAGCAGAAAACTGTGCTTTGTTTTATCTGTAAAACACAGGAACTCATAAAGTTGGCTGTTACCTGCCATACAGCTAAATGAGTGACAAATACTGTGAACAGGTATGTTTTAACAGGAAAGGCAGCAATCAAGATTTTTGTTTTCTTACCTCTCCAAATTCTTCATACACTTGTTCAATATAAGTGGTCCCCTTCCTTCCTGAAGAGACCTCTCCCTGTATTTCTGACTGATCACTCTCGCTTTCATTTGTCTTCCGGCTGTTCTCATGTGCTTCATTCTCTGACTCCTCTACGTTGTCTCTCTCTGACTTGTCTGAAAAAGCATCGTTTTCCAAATGGTGGTTGTTCTCCAGGGTTGATTCATTCAACCTGCAACACACAGTTCATTACTTGCTTCAGTTTGATTTATAAAGCCACATTGCTTAAGGTTTTTTAAACACAGTAAAAACACCCCCAGGACTCAGAGCAGGGTGTGCAGACAAGGACAGTCTCAGACATTGATTTCCTGAATAATAAGGGTTTTATCACAGAAAGAGGGAGATATTTTCCATCAAAATTTCCCTCCACCCAAACTGCACTTTTCAAAATGTGCCAGATCCATTTACCCACCCTTACATAGCCCTGCTGCTGGCTCTGCATTGGAGCCCACACACCAGAGGGATACAGAGCAAGTGCACTCCCACAACTCTACACTGCTGATCAGAGAACCAAAGTATCCATCAGGAGAGATTCTTCCCTTTACAGAAGCCAATCAGTGGATTGCAGCACATATGAAAAATATGGTATTATGGGATACATTTTCTTTTCAGTGCTATTGCTATTTTATTTCAACAGAGGGTGGTCTTAAGTCAGCCCTACACTAGAAAAGACAAATTTAAAAACTAATAGAAGCCAAGTATTTTCTCACACACATACCCCTCCCTCATCCACCAGGCTAACCTGGGGAATGTGCTTTCCCTAGATGATGCTGTGTGGAAGAATAAAATTGAAAGCATGGAGTGGACACTTGCCTGTGAGAAGAACTCCTAAATTATAACAGCATCTAAGGGAAAGCATGAAAGGTGTAACAAGCTTCATGCTCAGTGATACAGACTTTATAGAATGCCAAAAATTCTCTCTAAAGTAACCTAGAGCATCTCCATTTGAAAAAGCAGATGTAGTTCATATGACAGATGGCAAACATGATTACACAGGCTAGAGGTCAGGTGCTGAAAAGTATTCACTAAAGGCACTTTTTTCAAGTGGTATCTATCATGGGAAACAGTTTTCCTTATTCAGACATGTCTGCAGACACATTACCTCTTCCATGGCCTGGCCTAACTCCCATTTGCTGAGTTTCTCAGTTTGTTCTTCTTCTGAAAATTTCTTACCTGGAAAATTGCTCTTGGATAGAGCAACTAAAAAAGATTTCCAGCTATACAAAGGGTTTCAGAGGATCTAAACAGGCCCTGGATCTTGAAGAGTTTTGTAACTTCCTGCAGTCTGCCTTCCTCTCCAAGATTTCCCAGTATATGGGAATGTTCTGTCAGGTGTCAAGCTGCTCAATAATGGTCATTTTCTCAGGCTATTCTGGCCATGATTCAATTTTTTCTAAGGATGAATGCTGGAAGTTCCCATCCCCTTCTTATTTTCTATTTTAAAAAGATATTTAGGCATTACTAGGTAGAGCCAGATTAAATAAAAAAAAATAAATAAAAAGAAGCAACAGAAGAATCAGAACACAGAACTGACATCAGCTTTTCAACTTCCAACTATGTACTGAAATAAACTCACGATTTTTAACTTGCCCAGCAAGTCACATTGTGACAGACACAGCTCAGTTTCTGACAGAGCCCAGTTTCTAGAATTCTTTTGGAAGTGTCATCTACAGCTTTCTGTGCCTTTAGAAAATCTTTCTTTTAATTCCCTTTATAAATATATGTATGTCTGCATATATATATATACATGCACATATACAGTGTTTATATGTACAAACCACAAAGTTTTTAAATTGATTGTTGTACTATATAATAAAACTACGATCATAAATCAGAGTCAATGACCAGCACTAATAATTTGCTATCAGACATTATGTGTCTTCATTGTTCTAGTGCCAGGAAGTTAGTTGTCATTTTTAGCCAGCAAGCAGCAAATGTAATGACTGATAACTAAATACACTGGAGGCACAGATTAGACACACATGAATTTAAAATAATAAAGCAGCAAAAAGATGAGGAGAGAGCTGTCTGGAGAGATAATCCTACAATTCCTCAGCACAGTTGTTTCCGGGATGGTATATCCAGGAAAATATTAGTTTTTGATCTAATTTATTTCTTAATATTTCAGTGGTCAGGTAAACATTTGAGTGTTGTCTCTAGTTGCTTTGATCCCTTTACCTAGTGGAAGTCTTCTCCATGGGGAAAAAATACTTGAAAGAACAGTTCATTATAAGGCTTTTGTTCATGGTTGAGAAGTAGCACTTGTTTCTATTTCACAAATGTAAGAAGAACAATTTCTCCAGTGTCACCTGCCTCACATTTGGGAAATATTTGAAGTTTAATGGAGTAAATGATTCTTTTCTTAGTTTTCTCTCACTACCACCACCACCCCCCACCCTAGTATTTTTTAAGGATTTAAGATTTAGTCCAAGAGGGAAAATCTCATTCGTATGAAAGTCCACTCACCTGTGTACTGATTACCCACCACCACAAACAAGGCAAGACTTAATACATCCAGAGCCATGCAACCACTCTGGGGAACCAAAGGGAAAACAGATGCTACTCCTTCTGAGGATCAAATATGAGATGCTGAAGTGCAGCCAGGCTCTTCCTTCAAAGACAATCTCCACTGAATGTGTGTGATATGCAAACAACAAAAGCCATGCCATGAGCTTGGCCAACCAATCAATGTGAAGACTTCCCAGGGGCTTCCAACGAGATTTGGACCAGACTCTAAAAGCTGGGGGGGAATGACTATGCTAAAAGTCAACATTGGATTTCCACCACAAACCTGGTATTTTTCATGACTAATTTACTGATTCAGCAAATTATTGTTCTCTTACAGCAGTGCTTTATTCCCTAAGTGGCATTCCTGGAAACATCAGCTGGTGACCAGGATTTCTTTGGGTCTGATACTGCTCTTCTACACAAAGCAAAGAAAAAACTTTGGTTCTTGCAAACAAGTAACCAGCCAGATTCCTGAGGCTGATGGAGGTAAGACATGGAAGCCACAAGAAATACAACTTCATATTAAAAAGAAGAGTGCCTGGTGCCCTAAAAGTCTCGTGTCTAAAATCACTAATTTACACAGTACTTAAGCATTTGTTTCACTCACATAGTTCTCTCTCTCAGTTTTATATGCTACTAAAGACATGGATTTTAAAATCACTGTATAATCTTGATTTGTTTCCCAGCAGGAAAGGAGCAAAGCAGCCAGCAGACAAATGCAACTTTGGCTCAACAGAAAATCTGCCTTTGCCAGCTCCCAAGGGGGTTTTGTTCTCCCTATACTATCCATCATCTTCCCTTTCTTTTTCTGTTCTTGACAGAGTAGTTGGGCTAATTTGAAGATAGAGTTAAATGTAATTAACTGGCCCCCTAACAACTGCATGCCAATTTAATTGGTAAGATTCCCTGTAGGGAAAGCATTTAATTAGAATGATTGAATCCCTGTGAGGAAGCCACTGTCACTGGCAAACCAAAAACACTTTGCTCAGCACTTGCACAGTTTAGGTTTTGCATTCTCCCTTATTCAAAAGTTCTTCATTCCTTCAGGGATGCAGCAAATCATCCTCCTGTCCTGTAACCCTCAAACTCCCCTGGGCTTTATGCACTGGGTAGTTTGGGTACATATTCCCAACACTGGCAGGACTTGGAAAGGAGAGTGTACTGTCCAGACAGCCACATGCTGAACACCCAGCCTGAATCAGACTCAGCTAAAATTTGAGCCTACAAGAAATATCTGATTGCAATTGTCTGTACTCTGTCCTGCTGAAAACTCTGCCATGTGTGCTACTATTACCAAGTCCCATATTTCAAGGGGGCTTTTAATGTTACACAACTAAGAGGTGAAATAGAGGCATCACTTAAGCAGCATTCACACATCATATTCTGAAGACATACTTTACTACAGTTTTAACTCTATCTTCTGCATGGGCTTACAGTAGCCATGGGTTTGCCTGAATGTTCTCAGTGCCACATCTCCATTTTTATATTACGTGCATTTCTGTACACACATCCATCAGCCAAAAAACAAGTCCACTGCATTCTTGAATTCATTACCACAGTGACAAGAGAGACTCCCAGGCATAAGGAAAATATTGTGAAAGAAGCCCATGAGCACAAGTACTAGGGCACATGATGTGGTAAGATACTAGATTTCCTTTTCTTCTCCCACTGATTTTCAGTAAAGCTCTTCTTCAAACTCTAGATAAAAACCTCAACAGCAGGACTGGAGAACATATCCTGGGATCACCAAAACCTATCAGGGCAAAGGGCAGACTGAAATGCTGCAACCCTTTTTGGTCCCATGGGGCCAGAGATACCGTCACACTGAAGAGAACTCAGATCCCTGCTGTTGTAACAGAGACCAAGAAAACCTGTTAAAGGTGAGGTCCTGCTCTGCAAGGCATCATCTTTGCAGACTGCAGGAGTTGCTACCCTAGAAACTGCATAACTGATGGTGCATTGCTGTGAGCTCTAAAAGTCACATTCCAATCAGCAGAACTAGAAATAGACACTACCTCCCCCAGTTCTCACTCCAAAGGCCAAATGTCTATACCAGAAGGATTTCTGAAGTTGCTTATTCAGCTATAAGCAACAGAAAGGCCTAGGGCTTTTTACTGTATAGAGAGCTTTGATGTTCCAAAATGCTGCAGTAATACCAGGAATATGAACAGAAAGGAGGCTGTGGAGACTCTTTTCCCCTTATGTAAAAATTTATCTGATTCATCGAGGAAGAAATTGGACACCCCTCAAAGCCCCTGTAGAGAGAGAAAGTAATTATAAAACTAAGGATGCAGTGTGTGCACTCTGCTGACTATGACACAGTATTACTAGGGAAGAGTACACATTATTAAAAAATAGATCAGACTCAGAGCCATATGTGCTAGCAACACACAGACATTGTTAGTAACTGTCTGTGTAACTACAGCACCTAGATTCTGCAATTTTTACTCAGGCAAGTCGTTTTTCATGCTGGCATCCCCAGACACCATTTTGGCCCAAGCAGGGGACAGAAGAAAGTTGTTTATGTACAAACAAACACAGCTGAGATTTCCCCCAGCCCGTGTGTTCAAGCATTAGGTGGCAACACCAAGTCCATATATTAATGAGGGATGAAGCAGCAGAACACATAGGCTGGTTTTTAAACAGGTTTCCTCAGTGGACTCTGCCTAGATTATGCTTTTTTTTTGAGCCACATGACACCTCTGTATGCATTAAGGAGTAACAGCCCCATCTTACTGGAAGAACTCCTGGTCTGACATAGCACTGCTGTGCAAGAGGTGGTTGAGCCCTGCATGTGCAGAGTCACTGGAGCAGTTCACTTCTCCATCCTTCCCTTGCTTGGAGGCACTGAGCCGGAAGAGGCTGGAGCACCGCAGGGCAAGTTCCAAAGCATCCAGCCAGCATCGGCCTGTGAAAACAAAAGGAATTATTCAAGCATAGAAGAGCAAATAACACAATTCATGCATTGCTTCTCAAAAGCTTCTTGCCTGGGAGTAAAGCTCACTATCATTACAATTCAGGAAGTCACTGTGTAGAATATATTTTTCATTTATATAATCCCTAGGTTATCTGGCCAGGATTGGTGTGTTTTAGTGGCTGTGTGAGTAATATATCTGCATGGTGATACAGTGGGAAGTTCACCCCAGTTCCCTCTTCCCTAATAACATCCCCTTCTAATCCCCCACAACTTGTTCACATCCCATTGGCCCTTTCTGCTTTAGTCCAAGATGCAGGGAATCTGTGCAGGTATGATGCTTCCACACCACCCAGCACCTCATGTCTGCAAGTAATACACTCCCCAGAACACATTCACCAACCACTTGGCATCCCCATCTCACACACTTCCCAGTGGCAGGGAGATACCAGGGCACTGTGCTGTGTGGGAGAGGTCCCTGCTTACTCTGGGATCCCTGAACCACAGTCTGCTCAGGGGTCCCATGCTGGCTGCAGTAACCACCATTCCAGTCAAGATCCAGGATGGTCAATATATGACAGAGTGATTGAGACTAGAGAAAGTTTTCAGGCTGTTCCTTTTCCCTCTTTCTCTGCATTTTAAACTTTTTTTCCATTCCTTCTCTCTGCCTGGTCCATCAGATAATCCGGGTGGTGTATCATTTTTTCTTATCTTGCCACAAAAAAATCTTTACCTGAAGGGTCCTTTTTGCAGAAATTATAAGCATGGCACAGAGCCAACACAAACTGCAGCTCCTATGCACAGCCACACTGGATTTCCTTATGGTTTGCACAGGTCCAGACAGCAAATGAAAAGTACAGGAATCCAAGCTGACCCTTGGCTCCTTTTGCAATTATCCATACAAGGCTACAAAGCTATGTGTTAAAACTCAACCACCACAGTGCTGGAGCTGCTGTACTCTGGAAGCACTTGAAAATAGCCTGCTTCTGTAGTGCAGTCATTAACGAGGCCAGGGCACCTGCAAATTAGCTGAACATTGAAGAATTGAAGTATCAAGGGATTTATCCTCTAATTTCAAGCTTGTAAAACAGAGCTCTTCATTACACTTCTCAGAATACATTTCACAATAATTAGAAGTGTGATTGAGAGACAGTGAAGGAAACAAAGGATTTTGTTCTATCAATGGCAAGTCCTGCAAAACAGGGTTTCCCTGGACCACATTCATTCCTGGTCCCATTTGGCAAAATTTTCCATTAGATTCTTTTCTATCACACAGCATCAAGCACATGCATAAATCTCACTGGGATCCTGCTGCTCTCCTGGGCAGAATTCCCATCAACTTCAACATGACCAAAATTTGGCTCTGTAAGATCATAAGAATTAAAAAAAAAATTTAGAACATGTATATAAAGGTTTATAAATTTGAGTGGCTTTCAGTGCCTGCTTTGGTACAAAGCTGCAACCAGCAAAATAATATCTCAAATCTTTGAAGAACTGCACTTGAACATTTAGCCACAAACATTGCAGAGCCTCAGTCATTTATTCTAATTTTATTCAATAAATTCCTTCAGCATCAGCTTATGATTTAATAATAACATCACAAATAATGGTTAATAAAAGATTAGAAAGGTTGAATGCTGTTGGAATTGATTTCCCACTACTTTATATTTAACAAATATTCTTGCATTAAGGCTTTACAGGCAGAGATTTATTCCCTTCTCACTATGCAGAGGATTTGCATGGATAACCCATTAGAGTTAATGGCTGCACTGAGCACAAATCCACCTCCTCCTACATATCCCTTCTCCCCCAAACCCACCACTATGCAAATCTGTTTCAGGCTGTGCCACACAAGGGAGCACACTCCTGCTCAGGCTCCCTGCCTTGACTCTCCTCTGCCTTTAAATTTGCTTTTCTTTTCCAGTTCTGCAGAGTGAGAACTGTGTGATGTGACATTTGGAAATGCTGCATATGTCAAGATATTTTTGTATTAACTAGGCTGTTAAAATCAGGTGCTTTGACAGGTAGGTTGGTTTGTAGCAGCATGAGCCCTTTGAGGCAGCACTGAGGTCATCTCCTCAGTGCTCTGCAGCTCTCATGTACACTCATTATCCTATGATGGCTGAAGCAAGGGTGGCCCCAAGCCTCCCTCAGACATCCCCTTCCCTGGGGATGTAGACAAAGCAGCCAATGCTGGCCACGACCCATGGGCAGCTCTTTTACCCCCAATCCCACTGCCACAGGTGTTCACTGCTACTGACGTGACCTTACAGGCTTGGTCAAAAATTTGGGGTTCACCACATCACCAGAGGAAATTTCTACACAATATATCCAAAGTTTCCATCTCAACTCCCTGGGAGGTGTTTTGAGAAACTTGAATATTTTCTGAAGCCTTATTCAAGGAGCCTAAATTTAAAAAAAACCCAAAACATTAAATATTCATTTTAATAGTCCCATGCAGAAATACACAACTTTAGAACAACTTGCTGTGCATCAGTATTCCTTGTGCCCTGCAGTAAAAGAAATGGCATCAGTGCACACCCTTATTTTCATTTCTAACAGAAACTGAGCCAAAGGGATGCAGAGCATCCCCAAGACCAAAAATGGGCCTTCAGCCATCAGGTGGTGCTGTGAATCCAAACAAACATAAGTCACTAACCCATATGTAAAATACAGACTTACTTCTGCAAATAAAAAGGTTACATTCTCTGCAAGTCAATGGTGTGTTAATTACAGCATAAACCCATAAAATTATACTCTCTCAATTACAGGGATTGCAAACAAGACAAACCTGTTTCCTTGCTGAAGGCCTATATGAAATGTTTTTACATCTGAGTGACCTTTCTATTGAGCTGTGTTCTTCTGGATTGTGAAGATGATACAAAAATGCTAGCATTTGCATGACTTAATTGCTTACCCTTACCTGACAAGTCTACTAGTGCCTCAGGAACTGCAGAAGGGGAGAAATGAATGTGGTCACATAATAAAAGGCTACCACCTACAGTCATGGTACTGCATGAAGGCTTCATGGCCACCTCAATTCTCACATGTTCTAATTTTGAGTGGGTGACTCAAATAGGGTTTTTTGTATCCAGGGAAATTAGATCAGAAAAGAATGTAAGATGTGGGTTCCTTTGGAGTGGAATGGCAGCCCAAAAGGGTGCATATGAAGGAAGCAAAAAAAAAAAAAAAAAAGTTACAATAATATTCTTTTAGAAGGTTTGGAGCTGTAAAAAACTGCCATCAATTATCAGCTATAATTTTTCATGAACTGTGGCTTAAACTGAGCATATGCCTAAATCCTAAAGAAAAACCCAGAAGCATATTGTCAGCTTGTGGCATAATCTCCCCACAAGCTTTTAAGCCCTTCTCAAATCAAATTATATAGAAACAGAGAATTGTTAACATTGGAAAATACCTCTAAGATCATCAAGTCCAACTGTTAATCCAGGACTGCCAAGTCCACCATTAAACCATGTCCCAAAGTGCCACATCTGCATGTCTTTTAAATAAGGATGGTGACTCAGCCACCTCCCTGGGCATCCTGCTCCAGTGCTTATCCACTAAGCAGGTCACCTTGTCATAGAAGGAGATCAGGTTGGTCAAGCAGGACCTGCCTTCCCCAAACCCAGGCTGGCTGGTCCTGATCCCTTGGTTGTCCTGTACAGGCTTTGAGGTGCAAACAGGAATCACCATGGCTCCTTGCACAACACTTCCTGGGTCAGCAGGGCATTGCTGGCACCATGAAGAAATCTGCAGGCTGCAAGGCTGAATAGCAGCAGGCATATGCTTGCACCAACCTTTTTTTTTTCCACAGACAAAAGGAACTACTAAAACCAAGAGACAAAAATAATTTCTTCTCCCTCTTGGAAAAAAAATAATCAAAACAACAGAAGGTGCTTATGCTGCTAACCTAGGTTAGTTCAAAGAAAAACTTGAGTCTGTCCTAGTCTTTGAAGAGATCTAAAATTACAAAAATATCTCACAGGACAGAAACAGGCAGCACTGAAAACACTAAGCTATTCAGTTTTGAAATTCTTTGCACTCACCTAGAACCACTCATAATCTGATGTGCCAAGTCTATCTGCCACATTTTGCAGCAGCTGGTCATAGAGGACGCAGCCAATGTTCTCTCAGCACTCACCAGAAAGAAAAATCTGCTCTAGATGGAATCACACCATTACACACAGCAATATCAGTCTGGGACTATACTTCTTTTCCACTGCATTCCTGTAGCTACAGAACACCTGGGATGAATCTCTTGCCAATTAAGACTTCAAAAGGCTCACACTGAGCAACCACACATTCCTCCAGAGAGGCATCACTAAGGGAATATTATTCTTCTTGAATTATTAAAGTCCTCCAGCTTTGGCCTCATGCCTCACACTTACAAGATAGATGCTTTTAAAAATCAACCTGAAGTAGACTGTCACCTGGAAACGATGAATTCTTGCTCAAGTGCACACAAATCAGGAATCGTGAGGAAGAGGCTGATTTGGTTCAGTCAGTGAACATTAAGGTCATCGTGTTCAGCTGACTGCTTATTTTGCTGTGCCACTTGGGTGCCTGCCTGCATGATTTCCTGCACTTTGGCTGTCAAGATGCAAGGACTTGAGCTCTCAATTAGCTGCAGGTGCAATTTATGCAGTGAACTTAATGAAATCTTGTCGCAAGAGCCTTGATTTTAAACCACTGTGAAAGGTCTAAGAAATATGAAACAAAGACATAAAGCTAAAAAGATACTCTATTTTCTCCAGAGCTGCCAGGACACAGAGATATATTTCATTGTTAACTTGGTTTCAGATTGCAATCTTCCTTGTGGTTCTTTGCTTCTGTGCATGACCCTTACTTCAATAACCTAATTTCCTCCCCAGATGAGAGCATCAGTTTGGGGGGAAGGGCCAGGTGCCAAGAAAAGAAACAACACTCAGACCATCAGGATTTCCACACAACTGCATCCACATCAGGAAATGGAGGCTACTCAAAGCACATCTGAAGGAGAGGGCAAACGTAAGGAATAAATGTAAATGTGATTTACAATTCCACTGTTAAGATTTTAACCCTTGGTAATCTGCTACTTTGAATTCCATTAGTAGGAATATGCCCTGTGGCAGCAGTGCCCATGGCAAAGTGGAGATCCTCACAGTGAGATCTAAGTAGGTGACTTAAAAAGCTTAGGATGCACCAGTTAGACCTCAGGGGCAGCTCCAGAATGGTCTGGGCAGGAAGCTTGGGATGGATTGAACGACTGATGTTAAGTCACTCCTCAACATAAATCTGAAATGCATGCACAGTCACTGGTTTGGAAAAAGCACTCTTCTTTGAAACTGCTAAGAAAGAAAGACCCTGCACTTGTACAGGTTGAGCCCTATAGGCATACATGACCTTTCCAGAGGTTGGTGTTTAAAACACATCAGAAAGCAGACTGCTGCTCTGGTCTGTGGATGTGAAATCTGCTGTATCTGGGCAGTGGTTCTGCAGATTGTCCAGAAGTCAGGATCTTAAATCCTACCAACAGTCAGTCACAGATGGTACAGCAGAGGGGCAAAAGGGGATTCTGAAATGTTGAGAGAAAAAGTAGGCCATGTAGCTGCTGAGCATGATATAGTTGCCTGGATGGCTGAACTGTACATCTAACATATGCTGCAACTCAGTATTTCCCAGTTAGTCAGAAGCCTCCATGAGTTAGTTATATTTACCAAATGCTCTGCTGTTCATTTTCCACTACTAACATGGGAGACTGTGTTAAGAAGAACACAGCCAGGACACCAACTCAAGAGATGCTGTAGATTCACGCAGTATTGCACCACAGGGGGAGATGTGAGCACACTACAAATACACACTAAGGGCCAGATCCCACCTGCCCCATTTGTCTCAGCTGGCTTAGCTCATTTTACCTCAATCTCCTGTCTCTCTTGCATCCTCTAGGTTTGTGCAGTGTGTTAAAGAAATGAAACTCAGGCATATCCTTTTGGAGATGCCTCTTTACACCAAGTGAAGCAACGTAACAGTCTAAAACCATTTCAGTCCTGTCTTCTGAGTTTAAAATCAAACTGTATAAACTGCAAAGTAGAAGCCTTAATTTCCTGCAGTTTATATAGAATTCTTTAAATGTAGCAGTTTCTGCTCCTTGTGTCTTTGTCTGCATGTATTTTACATGACCTACTGACATTAATACTGTCTCCAAGTCACTCATCTTCAAGTATGACACTCATATGTTTGGCCATTCATCAGGACATGTATTTGGAAGGAAGCTGTTCTTCTGTCTTGTCTGGAGATTCACATCCTACCCTTCCTACACAAAGTATTTGGCCACTTTCCACAGCTCACTGACCTCAGCTGTGAAGTCAAAAGCTCTCATTCAGCTGAAAATTACACCATTTTTCATGCTAATATTTCTGGTGGAATTCAGTATCAATTTTTTTGGTGAAGTCCACTGCTAAATGGGCAGATCCAAAGCTTCAGCTTTCATGGTCACCTCATCAGACTCAGAATCTACCATGCATAATGTGGATGCTCCAAACCTGTGCAGGTGGCTCTAGGGCACTGCTGGTGCTGTTCAAGAGCTTGTATTTTGTCTTGAACCAAAGGCCCTAGTTACTTTACACATACACATTTTGGATATTTGATTGAGGGGCACCTCAGTTTGTCAGCTCCTCCTTCTTCCCTTGATCACATTAGCTTTCCATCTAACATTAGGACCCTACTGGAGAGAAGCAGCAAAGTAAAGGAAAATCTCACTAAGCTGAAAGTAACTCTGTTTTGATCTGCCTGGCCTCTGCATGCTTCCCAAGAATCTTGGCCAACTCTTGGCTTTCAAAATGTGTTCCAGTAACTCACTATTTTAAGCTCTTTTAACACTGGAGACACATAATTCACCGGGCAGAAAACTTCCCACAGGCATTTCAACACTGAAAATTCTCACATGCCAGGCATGGTGTCCCTTTTGCGCTTTTCCACCATGTGTTGTACAACCCAGACAGAGAGATCACATCTAGAAAAGTCTTACCTCTGATGATCTCTTGGGAGCTATTGCTACCTTAGGAGCCTTTATGGGTAAGGTTAATTAGAACAAACCTAAAGCTCTTCTAGTCCTGGTAACTGGACTATGGCAGACATCATAAAAATGAGAGAGTAGAAGCTCAGCCACAGGTCTCTTTGCCAGGCTGCCTCTATGGTTTAATCATTAATAATTAAATTAGTGGAAAGACAATTGCATGGGTCTCTAAGGAAATCATGTTTTATAAAATCTGGATTGACAGATGGTTGTTGAAGCTATTTGGTTGCCTAAGAAGTCTGTGGGACCGTTCTGTATATCTGTTCTGTGGTCTGTGTGTTTAACCAGGGTTTGAAATTTAGCAGCTCTATCCTACAGTCTATTTTTCCTACTAGAGATTATTGCATCAATCTATCTCTTTCTAGGCAGGTGATATTTGGAGCCACGTTAGAGTCCTGTATTCCTTTACACAAATAAGCTACAAAAGCATAATATTTTAGGAAATAGATGTGTTTCTATGGGTCTATATAAATTCTGCTTATTTTCATATAATTTCACTACACTGACATCTGTGAGCAGGTTTCAGTGTCAAGATGGTGTCCCTCACCATGAACTGTCCTCTTTTCACTTCAGGAGGAAAATAGCACAGAAGTCTGCAATGAAGAAAGCTTTCCTCCTGTTCTAAGTGTCATGTCAAAGGTGCACTTGCATTGCATCATTTCCATCCCTTAGGAAAATGTAAAACCTAATCACTGAACCAGAAGGACACTACTTTCAAAGTCCATTTTGCTCCATATGAAGTCCTTATGTCCCTAAAGTTATTCCAGAGGAGACACAAAGGAGCATATGGGATAGATGAGCACTCCTTGGTGGGGTAGGTGAAAAATATGTGTAAAATGAACAGTCTGGGCTAATTTGCTATGAAAAAAAATTAGAGTAGTCTAAAGGTCAAATGGAATGAAAACATGATTTTAATCTTCTTAACTACTTACAAATCACTGATATTTTAGGTCCGCTGAAGTAATTTACAGAGATTTTCACATAGCAAGCTGGCATGTCTCTTATACACTGACCTAAATTTACCTTCCATAATTTTGCAGATTCCCAGAAGGGTATTTTACATGTGGAGTCACCAGTATCTGAGCCTGCTATACTGCAAACCACAGAACAAATAGTTCACAGCAAAATTCAGGTGGCTGAAAAGACATCTACAGACAGCTCTTCAATATTAGCATGCCAGTTTCCTCCAACAGATCCCTCCCTAGAGTAAGATGTAGGCAGATTAAGACAATGAAGTCTCTGCTGAACTGAGGACACAGAGTTCTTTTCATATCAGTTTTGGGACTGAGCCCTTCCATCCTTGAGTTTATATTGATTTAGTGGTTTTCCCCAATTAGAAATCTAAGTCCTTCTTCCATACACATGGCCAGAGAGGCCAGAGAGGTAGCTGTTCAGTGAGGGCAATGAAATGCACCAGAAGTCTGCTTGACCTATTCTGACCATTGTTAAGAGCAGTATTTCAAGCTGGGTGAACCACTATTTTTTCCTTTATACACTTTTAACAACCTATTTTCTCAACTGGCAGGAAGTATGCTATCTGGAGAAAGCAAACAAATCTCCAAACTTACCATCTGATTCAGAGGCTGCTCTGAAAATCAAGTAGCTGCTAGGAAGAGGCTGAGTGATCGAACCGACATTTTCTCCCTTTGGGCCCTGGAAATGCACAAAGACAGAAAGATGTAAGGCATGGAAGCTGCAATGGGCTGTTCAATGTCTTCCCACCCTTCCCAGGCAGAGTGTGCATGTCTGTGATAGGAAAAAAGGCAGGAGCAGATGGAGCAATTTGCAGAGATTCATTTGTAATCATGGTAATTGCTGCTGCAGCTCCAAGGCAGTAATGAGCTCCTATGAAAATGGGGCTTGGTCTAACCTATGCTCAGCCCAAAATCTGCTATGTTTATTCTGATATGCAGGAATGCAAAGATCTTATTGCTGTCACTTGGGACAAAAACAGTCAAACCTCTGTGCAACACCAGAAGGAACTGCTCCTGAGGTGCACATGGAGTCTGCTTGCATCCAGACACACTCACAGTGAAACACCCTACACATGCCACCTTGAAGGCAGCAGAGCACACCTTGTGCTGTGAGTGCCTCCAGCAGAGAGGCAACAGCAGCTCTCCTGGAAGCAAGCAAAGGGGAAACGTCATCCCAAGTCTGTGGGAAAGGTGAAGTAGGGAAGACCACAGATTGAGGACCAAAGGTCCCCCTGCATGAGCACATTCTACTGGGTTGTAGTCCTTCACCTTTCAATCCAGAGATCCCTTATGCTGTGATGCCTGGGGTGACAGCAACTTCAGGCTTTGCTCATTTTATGTTGCCTTTAGTTGAGAAGCTGTGGCAAAAAAAAAGTGTTTTGTAACCATCCTGCTACCATGCTTTCAGCATGACCCTCCAAAATGATGCCCAGGGGAGCAGAGTCCATCCTGGGTGTGACACTTCTTTGAGCAGAACCACAGGCTCCCTCCTTGATCTCCTCACTGTTTCCTTCTCTTCTGAACTCCAGAAGATGCTAAGAAAAAGCAGTTCCTGTATGCAGTGAACATAGCTTCATACTCTTCATGGTATGGACTTTGTGCCATAACTTGACAGAAATAAATAGAAATCCCTCCTCCTCCAGTAATTTTCAAATTCAAAAAAAGTGACCCAGCCTACTCCAGCTCCTTCTCTTCCTCACTTTGTAACAAATAACACAAAAGCAGATCCTTTTTCAAATATGCAGATGTTATGTCAGGGCAGAAAACATTACCAACACTCGAATGACCACTATGTCACCTGCAGGGGGGAGCAAAAGATTTTCTCCAGGATGCTCCAACACAGATTTCCTTGACTTTCCAGAGAATACCACACAATGCCGAAAATCTTCGGGCAGAGTTTTGCAGTTTGACTATTATCTCCTCCCTTTCACTGGCTATTATAGTATCCAACCATATTCCTTGAAAGGATTTCCCCCTCCCAGTTGATAAGCATGGAACTGTAACTGCTACTGAAAACTACTCCTGTACACAAGTGCCTCACAGTTAAATAGTGGTTTTAGTTGGGTTTTTGTTTTTAAGTTACACTCAGAAAACCAAAATTTGGACAGATTTTAAAGTAGGAAAAGCATCAAATTGTATCTGAGTGTATGAAGATGAAGTATTGAGAAGACAACAGTCTCCAGTCAAGCTTTTTGCCTTCTCATCTGTGGGGTTCCTCTGCTACCAGGAGAAACTGGGATTCTTCTTACTCACTTTCTTTTTCCCCTCCTCTCTCCCACAAGAGGTTCATAAAATTAAGACTGTTTAAAGGCTTAATAGTCAGGACTGGCAAAGTTGAGATTTGATTTGTAAACCAGAGCAGAGCACCTTAAGACATTACTAGTGACATTAATGCAATCAGGCATCATTCCCTGTGGCATTTTTCCTTTCAGTTGCTTGCAGCTGAGCAGGGTGTTGGAGAACTATTGATAACACCTTTACTTATGTTTTTAGTGCAGAGGTGGATATTTGCTGTGTTTGAGGAAAACTCCCACAACCTAACAGTACAGATACACAGAAACAGTATTAAAAAAAAGGCGGGGGGGAGGGAGATGGGAAGGAAGGGATAACACAAGAGTCTAACAGGCATTTAGGCAACTTGAAAAGCAGCCAGGTCACTCTGTCAAGAAAACATATTCAATAGTAAGGCATGTTGATGCATGGAGGGGGCCATTTCCAACAGAAATAAATAAAAATAAAAAATAAAATTAAAAAAGGCCATAAAAATAAAACCAGCATCTGCAGATTAAATGTCCTGTATCTGCCCAGCACAGACAATGATGCTTTCTGTCTCCCAACCTTTGAGCACCATCCCAATGACCATCTTTCACTAAAAGTGTTGTCCCAGCTGCACCAGCACCCGGAGCCCAGCTGCAGCCCCTGTGCAGTACAATTAAGAAAGATCATTCCTATCTTTATATCTGATTTCAGACTCAGAAGCCATTATGAAATAGGGGTGACTGGGCTTTGGAAAATAGACAGGGCTGACAGTTTTGGATAGTATGACAAGACAACTCAGAGGGTCATAAAACAATGCTTAAAAAGTGGGGAAAAAAATCTCCTTAACAGTATTGTGGATAACCACAAGGATGACGATGAATCTGTTGTGTTCTGGAATGGAATGACAACTAGAAAAACAGCAATGCAAGACCATTACTAGAACCTTTTCTTTAAAGGAATGACTCAAATTCTTACAAATCAACAAAATTTAAGTTATACATTTTCCCAGATGCAGTGGGTCTGACCCCAACTTACTTATTGCTCTAAATAAATGTCAGAACAGGCTGCAGATAATGAAAGGCTTCCCATATCACGCTGTTCAGCCAGCTTCTGAGCAAGCTTGAAGGGAAATACAACCTATTCTAGGACACTTTCTGGGACAGGCAGGCAAACCCTGGCAGCTGATAGCCCTACAGTCCCTCTGTGAAGCAAGAGGACAGACACCCACACCCTCACATGAATTACTAGGTTGGCATTCCCCAGTCTCCTGCAGCCACCTCAACAAAATGTCTCTTCCCAAGAGCAGTGTGGGATCACACTGCCTCCACAGATTGGACAAAGTGCCTCTGCAGCAGCACTTGGAGTGTGTGGGGGAAGCTTTTCTAACTGCTGCTTGCACTGCTGCCTGATTTTGGGACCTTGATGGTTCTGGCCTTGGGCTTACAAAGGCCTGGATGGAACAAATAGATTAAAGGTCCAATCCACGTGCACTGCAAAGGAGTGTCAGGCTGAAACTCTCAAAAAGCCAGGGAAGCAGTGTAGAATAAAGAACTCTTTCCCTCAGCAATATGCTGCAAAGATAGCTCCAAACCCTAGAGAGCTTTAAAGGAAAAACAGTACTCTGGTGCATATATTTAGCTTTCAACTATAAGCCATGGCCTTACATCTTACCTTGAAAGGTACCCCAAAATCTCACTCTGTTCTAACTGAAGTTAAATGTCTGCACATCCAATTTATTTGGCTGGTACTACCATAAAGGCCCATGGCAGTGCCTGAGCCAGACATTTGTTCCAGGGCTTAACCCCAGAGTTAGCTCCAAACATCTGCTGGGCACCCAGGCCAGTATGTACAAAGGGTATTCAGTAACTGCCCTGAGTAAACTGCAAATCCACAGATGAGAGTGAAAGCCGGACCATCAACTCTAGTCTGGATAATCCCTGAAAATTTCACAAGCCATTTTAGCCAAGAGTGAAAGGTGTTCATCTAGATCTTATTTCTACTGTGATGGACAGTAACTTGGGCTTTTTGCTTAAGCTTGGGTGAATCTATATTCCATAAGAAACAAACTTTCTTTGCATAGTTATACACAACCAATGTAGATCAGTCAATTCTGCTCCAGTTGCCTTAAAAAGAGGCTGTGAAACGACGTAAAATAGAACACTATTTTTAGCAGTTTCAGCCTTAAACTGTTGACAGAGTGCAGACAGCCTCTTTGACATCAAGCAGCTCACTGGTGGATTTCTTCCTGATGTGTATTTTAGCGTTTACCTCATGGCTGAAAGCATCTATCACACACAACAATCCATGTTGAACTCAGGTTTCAGGGAGTATCCTACTATGCAGCTGAAATGTGGCTTTCTAAATAAGTCTCAAGAGACACAGAATATTACTGTGACTTCAAAATTTAAAACTCTTTGGACTTCCTCTAGTACACAAACATTTTCAGATATCTACTCCCTTCACATTTAATATACTAATTCTTATTTCTATCGTATGCTTTCTCAAGAGACACAAGAATTAGATATACATATTTAAATGCATACACGTACTGATAAAATCTCCTCTTTCTTTTGGATGCTTCATATCAAAGGAAGGGCATCCTAGTGCCACACTTCAGATCTGTCAGCAACTCTGCCTTTCAGTATCTGACTGCACTTTTAATTCTATTTTTCACTGCCTTCTCTGACTGTGCTTCTCAGAAGAATTCAGTTGACCTGTCAAATCACAAGGAATGTTTTTGTTGACAGACAGTAAATCATCAACAACCTTCTTGGGTGCGTGTTCTGAATTTAAAAAGCATCAAAACCCTCAAAACTGAATAAGAAGCAAGGTAGCAATGAAACCTTAGGTACTTTAAGGAAAAGCAACGCATTTAGGCACAATTCAGAGCTGAGCTGCTGGCAGAAATCATCAGCTCTCACCCCTAGCTGCTGAGGTTAATTTTAATTCTCTCCTACCTTATTAAAAATGGAAAGGCTTTTTATAGTGATTGTATAGCTGTGTTTAAAACTGTTCAATTAACTGCAGGGATGAGCAGGAGTGTGTCTGCTTGATCTGCTCCCACAGGGCTTCTCCCTTTTGTTAGAACTTCTGATGCCATGACAAGTGCTTTCACTGCTCTCTCATGAGTCTTTCCATTTCCATTCTCTCTGCTGACCACCTTGCAGCAAGGCATCAGCTCATAATGCCTTATTTACACTTGTGATGTCTCCTAGAGAATTTATGTCTGCAATAAC
Organism: Toxostoma redivivum; assembly: GCA_013397375.1. Taxonomy (NCBI): domain Eukaryota; kingdom Metazoa; phylum Chordata; class Aves; order Passeriformes; family Mimidae; genus Toxostoma; species Toxostoma redivivum. The sequence goes on from VXBI01009128.1 coordinate 216,169, forward strand.
CCTGTTTTTGACAGGGAAACAAATACAAGTTTTGTCTTCAGGGTATCCAAAAGATGTGTCTCTCAGTGCCTCTCAGGAGGTACTGGGATCTTCCTCTTTGCTCATAGGCATGACACTTTTTTCTTTTTTTTGCCTACTTTTAAAGGAAAGAAGAAAAAGGAATACAGCTCTAAGATTTGCAGGGAGTTATTTCAAGAAGTGTGAAAAACTATTAATCATTTTTGTTACAGGGAGATTCAGAGGTCACTGCAGGAGCCACTGTGTGTAGGAAGGGATTGTCTCAGCCTGAAGAATAACTCAAAATGAAGAGGAGAAAATCCTGCTATTTCCATTTCAAAGAAGAGACAATCTCAAGTCACACTTTTGTGCAACAGTCAAAGCTTGAGCTGAACACTGAGTTCCAAGTCCATTGCAAACAAATCCAAACCTCAGGGGCATTAGAAAAAAAAGAAGTCAAATTATAAACCTGCTTTTTTGTCATTTTGCCAACTGTCTCCCAGTATTGTGTGAAGCACTTGGTGCTTGATCTGCCCTTGTTTTGGGGACTTAAGTTAACTGTGTCAATGCCAAACTCCTTTTGAAGATGTAGGTCATGGCTTGATATAGCTTCTAGGTATTGAACTTCTTTTCCTGCACTAATACATTTCCTTTTTCCTCAGTCTATGCAGGCATCTGTACACTGAGAATGATACATCTGTGGAACTAATCACAAGGACTGTCTCTTTGATGTGATTCAATGATCAAGCTTTGCTATCTTTAATCTTTTTTATGCAGTCAATTCACCACTGCTAACAGCAACTGAATAACTAAATAATATCAGTGCTAGGCAATACCAATGCTCAGAGATTTTGGTGACCAAGAAGAGGTTGGTTGACTCATCAGGATTGTTACCTTTACAGCCCAGATGGATTGATCCAAAGGATGGAACAGTTTAAAGCAGAAGCCATCCTTTTTGGAGGGTCTCTCAATCAGCTCACAAGAATGAAGCAGGATTGTCCCAACCCACTGTCCGATCTTTGGTGTCTTATAAATGAGCAGCACTCCTGGTTTCAGGACACACCAGAGTTTGGTCCAGCTCTTCAGAGTCCCACGAATCTGGAGGAACAAAAAAGGTTGCACCTGCATTGTTCCTTAGAAGAAACCCAGCATATATTTAGCATTAATACAGTATTTCCAGTATGTTTACTCCAAGGTTGCACCATGATACATTTCTTAAGGAAAATACATGGTGTTCCCTGAACAGTCCTAGGGACCTCAGAGCAAAATCTCAGAACTTAGAAATCTGGCTATCAGAATCTTGTCTTCATATTTTTATTACTGGCTTAGTATTCTTACTATTTTTATTGCTAGCTCAGTGTTAGCAGCTTGATTAATTTTTTAGGCAATCAGCACTGCTGGCCCATGTGAGAGTGATCTGTTAATAATCACGGAGACATGCTAATTAGAACATTGCATATAAAAATGTTATAGCTAGTCTAACTTGACTTATAAGTCATTTTAATAGTGTTCTGCAGAACACTTCTATTAATGGGTTTTGTCAAATACCCCATTTTTAAAAGTACAGTCTCCAGCCGGTTTACTTCTCTGTCAAGCTCAATGCAGCTCTCTCTTGTACAGAAGACATTAAATCTGATAAGGGTATATTAAAGATAACAGCTTTAAGAATGGAGAAGTTTCTCAGTAAGGTTAGATTTTGCCTAAGGTCTTCCTGCCTTCAGTGTGCATAGGCCAAACCTCAAGTCTTTTTTGTGTTCCGTTTTCGTGGCACAGCATTATTTGCAGCTCACCAGAAATTTGCAGCCACAGCAAACATAAAACAGGTATTTAGTGTTTTTAAAAGTCTCAGTATTTATTTTTCATTATCAGTAAACACTACAAGAAGACTTTGCTGCCAATCTAACTTCTCAAATAAACAATAACCATGTCATTTCCTGACCTCTAATAGCTACAGAACAATGTTGAAGGTTTTTTACCACTAACCAAATGTAACTGTATTGTTTCATGAGATCCTTAAGTTACTTTGTTTTTCTTAAGAGCTGTGCATTTAGCAATTTTTGGAAATTAGGTTTTGCTAATATAAAAGGTTCAACCAATTCACTAATATTTGAGAAAACTAAATGGCCCAAAGGAGGAGAAAACCAGTGCTCATCTCTCAATGTCCATTCAGATTTACTTTGCCACACAGAAGTTTCAGGACTTCAATGCAAAGCTGTCACTAACTGAGTCTGTGCACGAGGAGAAATTGCAGTTGTCACCAGGTACAATATGTTTCATTCTGTGCTCTGACAACAGAAAATCCAACTGTCGATAGAAGGAGCTGTATCTGCCCATTTTCAGGCTGTTACTCAGCCTATTCCCCCTTCAGTACAAAACCACATTTATGGGAAGAGGTCAACAGAGTCTTTCAGAGAGGAACAAAGAGAGAAACATCATCACTTCCCTTTGTACTATGCCCTTTCTGAGTCCTTGTTGCTGCTTAAGGTCATGGAATAGACCCATTGAGTCAAGGTGGAAAGTAAATACCCACAGTTCCACTTTTATATCAGTTATTTAAATAAAGCTTGAGTTGAACTGGAAAACTATTTGGTCTTCTTTCACTTAAAAAAGTCCTAGTGCATACATCTCAAAGACATCAATTACTTCACATCTCACTTATTTTTTCCCACAGCCTCAGAAGAAATGTATCAAATACCTTCAGCCAGTCTGCTGTGATCACCACACTGGGATCCTTCAGAGCACTGAAGAGTTGTTTGGTAGCTCTTTTCTTCTCCTGTCTGTAATTTTTCTTTTGTACCTGGTAAAATATAGTAGATGTAATCATGGCCTCTTTTGGGGAGGAAAGAACAGAATGCATTAAGGACAGTTATGTATAGCACAGCACGAACTTGACACAGCAGAGGTTTCCCAGAAATGAGCACAAGGAAGAATAAAAACATAACGAGAGAACAGGCATTTTCCTCACTCTTGAAATTTCATTAAACACAACCTAGTTTGTCTTTTCTTTGGGGGAAATGGAAAGAGGCTGGATACCCAGTCTTCCTCACCCCTCATATTCAAGAAACTAAATCTAATTTAATTCATTTATACTTTTGGTTTGGTAGACAAACAAGTGTTCAAGCTACAATTTGCTCAGATTGCCTAGGCAAGTCTGTCCTAAAAAGAGCAGTGAAGGATTACAATCCTCTTGAGGTGCTTCATGGCTCCAGAACATACAAACACAGTGAAATAATTACACTGATCTGTTCTGCTTGCAGTGTATCATCTAATCCTGTATATAAAGCCTGTAAATGTCCTTGGCCTATAATGACTCCTAGAAGATTCAGAGGCTTCTCTGGGTCTTGGGAAATTACTCTGACTTGTTTCCAATGGCTTGTTTGGAAGGTACCATTTGTTTTTTAAAAGCAAGTCAGCTGATGGTGACCTGGCTGCTTTGCACATACCTTCAGTGTTTCCTTCTTCATGAATTTGGCTGTGGGAGACACACAGTCTTTGTCAGACCCATTGCAAAGCTTATATTCAATCTAAAAAAAAAAGAAGGAGAGAAAAAAAGAATAATGTGTTAACATGAAGATATTCAAGTTATGCTCTGATAAAGTGTTGTTTATAAACTTTCAGGAAGCCATGAGCGAGTCGATTGTGGACTTCAGGAGTGGAACACTAAGCAGGTGCACAAAATGCATATCTACAGTGCAGTCTAAACTTCCTTTTTATACCCATGGCTGGTTGGAAAATTCCCCACCAAATTTTATTTGTATTTCTCCCATGCTGATATTAATCTTGATTAAAAAAATAAACAAAAAACCCAACAAAACAATAAAACAAAACAGAAAGCAAAAAAATTTATATATATTTCTAATTTTGAAAATTGCCCAACTCTGTTCAGATCTGAAAGCATTTGAATTACTAGAATAAAATGTATGGGAAATTTGTTACAGATTTTTCAGAACTAGACTTGACACTGGCAATGACTATTGCATTGACTGAAATGTCCAAAAACATAGGTGGGCAAGAAATGACCTAATCATGTTGCAGATACTACAGGAAATCACCTTCATCTTGGCCTTGCAAAGTGAAGCACAAAATATACACAGTCACTTCCAATCATGTTTGGTAGTGTCAGTGCTGTCCAAATTCACTTTCAGAAACTACAGACTGATCTCATGACTGTGCTGATGAACTGCAGAAACGCTTTACTTTCATTAGGCATAATGACAGCATTACTGTTACCAAAATAAAGGATGCTTAGAAAGTGCAGCTCTCCAAAGCCTAGCTCACAATGAGGACCCCCACATGGAAAGGTTCTGTCAGCAAATTGTACAAAACCTGGGCAAGGTTAGTGGTGAAAGAATTATGGTACACTCTGGACTCTGCTGCTTTTAATATGACTTGGGGGAAGATGCTTTCTCTCTCTGTACCTCTCTTCCTTCCAACCTTTCATGTGTCTGATGCATTCAGACTGTGGGGTCAGGCATCTTTTGGGGTCAGGCACTGTCTCTCCCACTCACACATGACAGTTTTGTAAGATAAGCTCAGCCCTCAGCCACCTTGATTTAATGAGTGTGACACAAAAATGAGCTGTACTAAGGAAAAATATATATCAAATATATTTCCCATTCACTGCTATGATGTGAAACAAATCCACTGGGCTCTCAGAATTTCTCTCCTTTATGTCCCAAACTGATGTAATAATTTTACAGCACCTTCAGCTTTGAGAGACCTGCTTCCTTTTTTCCTCCCAGTGACACAGAAATCTCTCAGGCTACTACAGCCATAAACTATGCTGTATATTAGTGTGAGCAGGTAAATGTCTAATGACAGCCAGATCAGTTCTTTTCACGTGACTCAGAGGAAAACACAGAAATGCATGACGAGATCACAGCAAACAAGCCATCAACTATGCCCTAGAGACTGGGGCAGAAGCAAAAATGGGAGAGAAGGATGTCTGTCAACTGAGCAAAACTCCTTGGAGATGATGCAGAATTACAAATCAGGGGCAGAAGGTGTAATTTGCAACAGAACCACAGTCACTGTAGAACTTATTACTTGTTCTCACATTCCCTTGTAGTACTCTTTCGCTAAAACCAAAACTACACAGGATACTTTAAAAACAGAGAAATGAAAACTCTGTGATGACACAAAAAGGGCAGTGAGAGCCCTGATCTGTTTAGCTTGCAAGTCAACTTGGATCCACTCAAAGAAAAGGCCACCTCCTGGACTCCTGAAAACTATTCAGTGTCTGCCAGTTTTGTTTTCACAAAAAGCTAAGCCTGCCTCCTCTGCCTGCAATGCAGCCTCTGATTCATATTTTGTGCTTTAGACTTTACTGTAAAAACACAAGGTTTATGGTGGGGACCACTGCACACATGTGATGTCTAAGCTGAGAGTTGTGCCTACAGGGTCTTTGTCACATTTCAAAGGGCAGTAGTAGACATTTGGGAGATAAGCTACAAGCCTTTCTCTGTAAAGAAACATTTTCAAGTGCCTAAATATCTCTGAGCAAGAATCCTTCAGAATTATTAGGAGATTATGCTTTCATGATTTGAGACGTGCATCCTCTGAAATCGGTCAAAATTCTCCCCCTTTCTCCCAGTTAGCAGGAAGAATGTCCTGTCCTTGAGACACAACTATGAGCCAATTGTTTATTAGTAATTTCACTCCCTCCAGCCTGAGAGATCAGACACAGAGAGAAACATTGTGTACTAGTTCTCATTAGCCAGTGTGAGAGGCAGAAAAAGCACAGATGTTCACAAGATTCTAGGAAACACTGCTCAGGTGCCTGCAAAGCATCAGGATACAAAGAATGCTTTTTGCTTCATAATTAAAACAAGTTACAGTTGCTTGTTATATAGAAAATTACACCTTAACACTTATATAAAGAATGAAATTTTGGCTCTTAAGCTTACTTGGCTTGGGGAGATTTACTTGCAGCTGAACTCAGAAAAGCTTCCAATAACCACAGCAAATCTGAGCCTAGACCAGCTGCTTGTGGGGAACAGGCACTGACACAGACAGAGGCACTGCTCCACCAGCCTCCTCCTTGGAGTCTCTCTGGGTCATGCTAAAAATAGAGTTGAACTAGTACAAGAATTCAAACCTGGGATGTTCACACAGACAGACACTGATTCTGACTCTTTGGGAGAGCTGACTACATGACCAAGGACACTGGTGCCCAATTCCAGCCAATACTGCTGTGCACACCATCAAACCACAGCACAGAACAGCAGAGATAATCTCCTGCCACCACCACAGCCTTTAGGAGCTCAATAAATACGGGGCAACTTGTCTGAAGCCATTTCAAACTGGTCCTTTACTTAGTTAACGCAGATGGATGAAGAGCTTTGCAGGATGTTGCGGTGGCTCCTGACCCACTGTGCTGCTTCCTTCAAGCGCTCTCTCCCCCAGGTTTGGGCTACAGCTGGACATGCTGAATCTGTGAACCTGGCCTGTAAGGGGAAACATGGCCACAGGGATGGTGGCTACCAAGACAGGCTTGAGAGTGGATGAGAAAGAAGCAGTAGCATAGGTACTCACTGCTGAATTTCTAGGCATGGGAAAATAAGTTTCTGTGCTTCTATGTCCCAAAAAACTGTGATGTGCCTACCACCTGTATGACCAATACCACAGCTTCCCGAGGTGGTTGCAAAATGCTTTATGAAGAGACAGAAAATGTCACTATAACTAAGCCACGGTTTTAACTAGGAGCCATGGACAAGCTTCCAGATGTGCCTGACCTGCGACTTTTGACAGTTCCCCAGTTAGTTTTCAACGAGGCAGACTGATTGCTTCTCCCTCTCGACTTTGCCTCTTGTTATGCATATGAGGATGCAGCATCACTGATCCTAAACAGCAGTTTGCTGGCAAAGAAACTGGTGATCTCCAGCTCTACAGGGCAAAAAGTATTGTATTTCTGGGTTTAAAGTTCCTGCTTTTTCACAGGAGAACTAAGTCCCCAAGACAGCATACCACAGGTCCCCATGCTGCTGATAGTAATGGCAGTTCCTCTAAGTGACTGCTAAGTGACTTGAAAGACTATGATTTCATGTTTTTGCATTAATCTGTCTTAATAATTTTGATTGCACCTTGCAGCATACATAAGATTCAGTAAATTTGGGCCATCAGCTTTAAAGATTCCCAAGACACAGCAGGGTCTCACATTGCTAAGACACATTGAGAGCATTTAATGATGTCTTTCTACTGCTCTACCTTTCTCAGCCTGGCAGAAAACTAAGAGAAGCGATTTGTCATCACAGCACATTTTCCAAGGACACTGGGATAATGCTTGTGCAGGGTATCAGAATCCAGTCCCTGCTCTCTACAGCAACATATGAACAATGTTGGCCACAGATGAGACTTTGTACAATGGGAGAGTAAGGAATTTGAGCCCTTTTTAAAGAAAGAAAAAGCCCACTGGAGTACTCTAACAAGAAAGCAGTAAGTAGGCTTTCCACATACTGGTTCCCATAAAAAGGGAAGTCTGCTAATCTGCCAAAAACTTTCCCCAGAGCATGCAGCAGCATTTGCAGGAAAGAAGAAATTGTTGCCCCTTTTCAGTTCTCTAATCAAACCGGTCCTTTTCAGGACTGAGTGATGACCTCGCTGCTGATAATGTGCTGTACTGTACTCAAAAACATACTTTTCATCCCAGTTAAGTTTCTGTTCCCTTTCATCTCAGTCATAGAGCTCTGGAGATTCACTGCTGATTGTTAGCAGTCATCACAATACCCTAACACTTCTGCCAGGCTTTGTAAGAGAGCATGCAGAGCCCTCACAATGGTCCTATTCTGATCCAGCGTCATTTTTGGTGACTTCATTTCCAAGAGGAACCAAATCATTTCACAGAAAAGCAGACTGTGATCAACTCCAGTGTGGGAGATGCCAGCCGTGCCTAGGACAACAGCAAGAGGAATATCCTGTTACTTAGCACAAGCAATCCTTGCTGCACAACAGCCAGAATCGTGCCAAATCAGAAACATTTCAATAAAGTCATTCTCAAGCTGTGCTCTGCATGGTAACAGCAGTGACAGCTTACAAGTTGCCCTTTTGTCTTCTTTGCATCCAAGAGAAAGACAAGATCAGATGGGAATTTGAAGGCAGAACAAAAGGAGCTGGGTCATAAGTTATACTTCACGAAATCAGTGATATGTCCTTGGTCAGACACAATTTCTCCAGTATCTTTTCCTCATATAATTGCTTCAAATCGTGATCACACAGAAATAAAAGAAATGAAAGGGAAGTTGTTTAAGTAGTATACAAACTGTGGAAAAGCTGGGTTTGACATTACAACTGAGAAACTCCTTGTTACTCATATGAATATTCACAGATATCTCAACCAAATATAAGCAATTTTGGTTTTATAAGCAGTTCTTTTTGAAAACTTTTTACTTTTGTTGTGAATTAACAGCTCATCCAAAGCACAGTAGAGTCAATGAAACTATTCTCACTGACAAACAACCTTTGCAGTAGGAAACATTACCCTTCAACTGATACTCTCCTTTACAGAAAGCTGAATAATTTTCAACTAAAACTTTCCAGTTGGAAAAAAAATCAACTTAATGATCCCTCTTATTTCAACAGTGTTACAAAGATACAGCAACTGTGTTTACAACTCTGAAATAGCACAATGATTAGCACAAACTGAAAAGCCTGTACAAATAAACAGTTGACATGACAGCAGCATCTGGGGAAAATAACTGATGAAATTCAGCCATCCAAGCAACTTCAAATATCAAGTTATACCAGTGTTTAGTGGAATCCTTGGCTCCATTGTGTCAAATTACAGTAAATAAAGAAAAACTCATGGACCTCACAGGATTTCTATTTGATCATTTAAGTGTGCCTTGCATGGGAAGTTTGTTCTGCAAGGTCAGAATATCTAAAGAACATTTGAGGCAATATGGGAAGTTGGACACTGAGAAAGATGCTGTTTCACATGACTGTCATAGATTTAGTGCTAGCAGAAACCTGAAGCAGTTTTGATTTCCCCTCCAGCTACAGGCACAGCTTTTGCCCCTAGGCTGAGTTTAAACAAACAAAATGAGCAATGAAAAACAATTGGACCTGCAGTTTTGCTAAATTGTTTAATAACTTCACTTTCAGCACCTCCATTTGCCCTCACCTTCTTTGTCAGAAACACTAGACCAAGGAATTATAAGCAGTAGCGACCTATGCTGACATGATTGCACTGGTGTGGCTTACCCAAAGTTATCAACTTTGAGTTACTACTGTCTACATTCACCTCTGTGAGGCACCTGAGTGTTTTCAGGGCTTGTATGCACCTACACAAGTTAGGGATGCTCCATGTTTTCCACTTCACATGCAAAATCCCACCCCTCTTCAACCTGATTTTCCCAGGATAGTCCAGGCTACGTCTCTGCTCAGCTGAAATCAGCTGCAAAGCCCTCTGTGCACAACTGTGACTACCCTAAAGTGCTGCACGTGGAATTGAAGAAGCAAAGTGTGCTGAGCCGGGGCACAGGAAGAGTGTAAGTGTTCATAAAGACAAATGGCTCCTGAATAATTCCATCCACAACATGGAGAGCATGAAGTATGGCAAAGAAAAGACAGCAAGGGTTCAGTTCAGCATAGCCAACCCCTGGAAGGGCCAGAATCTCTCATTAAGCTATGCTTAACACACACACGGGGGATATTTCACTCCTGAGTCTCTCCAAGGTGATTCCTGCAATATCTGGATCTGTCAAACAATACCTTGGTTTGCTGGCTAAAAGAGAACAGAGGAAAAGGTACCCTTGTAAATTGCCACATTTGTGAATGATCTTTTATGTTAGTCTCAAGTGTAACGATGACTGGAATTACCTCAGAGGTCAGGAGCATGATTCATAGATCAAGCAGGGTGAGCTTGAGACAGTATGGGAACTGTAGCTTAAATCTCAAGTGATCAGTATGTGCAGTTTCAAACCACTGTGCCACTAAAATAAATTTCTAGCAGTCAGTTAAATTCATATTTCAGATTACAAATCACACAATAAAGACGTGAACCATTTGGGCATGTGGAAAAACTCATTCACAATGCTTTGCCTTCCAATACATCACATTGTGCATGCAAACAGCTGCACTCCTACAATTTCATAGACTTACTTGCAGCATTAGCAAGGGACTGGAAACAGTGAAGTACCACTGAGCTTCAGGATTTTTCTGACTATCCCTTAAAATATAGCTCAATTCTTTGTGGCCTAGCATGCACAATAAGAGACTCCAGATGCCCTCTAGCCAGTAGAATTAATAGGTAAGCACAGGAAAGACAAAAAAGAGAACATGCAGCACTGCATACTGCAATAAATGGTGCCTCAGAGCACCTAACAGCATCAAATGAGGCACAAAGCTAAAGAAAGGCACCTCCTGTCACTATCAGGTGTGTGCTAACTGTACTACCTGGTTGCAGAGACAAGCTTGAGGTTTAGAGACAGTTTGCTGATACTTTCACACCCCAGCTATGAGCCCTCACCCTAGAAAACAAGGATAAAGGGCTCTAAACCAGAAAGAAACTAATATGAGAAACAATCTGAAATAAGTGAGCTAATATTTTTTTCCCTTTGGAAAAGGAGATGAAAAAGACTCCACTTAAAAAATTAAATAGGAGAAAATGTGCTGCAGAAAGTTACCAATGTAGTATGTAGCTAAACTGTACCTTAAATATGTTCCAATAAAATATGGGTCAAGAAGCCACAGCAGAAATTACAAATATATATATAGTGCCAAGAACCACACAAACACATTGAAAGCAAATGTTCCAGTATCAAATATTTGGCTGTCTGTACAGACAGGACAACTGGGATGTGTTCACACCTCAGAGAGAGCAGCCCACCCATGAGCACAGGGCAGTGTGGCAGCAGTTAAAAGTCTTCACAGCTCACAAGTTCACAGAGATTTACAGGGTTTTCATGCCACATTCTCTCTGCTAACTTGGGCAACCTGCAGCCTTCTCCATCATGCAATGTGGATATGGCCTGGGTGAAGGAAATGCAGAACTGTTTCCACCTCACTGATGAAGATGTGAAACAGAAACACAATTAATGTGCCTTGGTAATGCATGGAATCCAAGGCAGAGCTGGGAATTTGAGGTTCCCCAAGCCCCACTCCAGGGATCAAATCAATTGACTGGATTTCCTTTCTCTTTATTACTGAGTGAAAGTAGTTAATGTGCTGTGGTACCTCAGAATAGTGCTGCTGAAAGAACACTCTTTTCCAACAAGGTTTTTCACATCCACTGTACCAAAAGAAGGGCAAATATCCATGGCATGGATCTGTAACCTGTAACATTTACTTTTTAATCCATTAATTAAACTAGCACACCCTACAGTACAGTCTCTAGCAATTATTCCCTCCCTGCTATCAGGAATCTAAATATGACTCAATTAGAACACACTTCTCCCTTTAGTTCAAGTAGGTGGAATCACTATTTATTTTTAAACTGAAATAGCATGACAGATCCCTACTTACAGCTTTGAAAGCTGACAGTAAGGTTTTATTTTATGGCATTAGAGCTGAGTGGATGTGAAAAATTACATATTAAACAAACTGACCAGCAATTTGCCTGAATTTTTAAGTAACAAGATGTTCCACAATAAGGACTCCCCACTGTCATTGCAAGGCATGGCAGAAGGCAAGTTGCTTGGCTGGAGGAGAGCAAGATACTGCACAACCCAGCAAGGTGTAGAAGAGTGAAGTGAGAATGACAGGTGCTACAGCACAGGTCCAGTGAGGTGGAAAGTCTCAGAATCAAACATCATGTGTTTAAGCAGAATATTCAGACAGGAAAGAAACACCCAGCTCTGGCCCATTCAGCAGTCAAAGCAATTGCCTGCAACACTGCAAATGAGTGGGCAAGTTGAGGTTCAGTGTTTTGGTGTCAAGTCTTAGTGCACTGGTGTTTTAGAGCAATTTTGACTATTGTAGAACCAAAAGCTTGGATTAGTAAAAGCAAAGCTCATGCCCAGGTTCAGAGCCCCATTTCTTTTGATTCACAGATCTGATGCAGTTGTTTTATGCTGTGCATTTCCTCTTAACTCTTCGTAACAATTGTTCTTGGCACTGTTTAGGAGAGATCAAGTGCACACAAAGCATGGCAGAAATCAAGGTGGGCACCCACATCTTCCATAGGTGCTTCTTCTTTCAAAAACATACCTGTAGGAGACTGAATAGCAAGGAGGCTGGGGAAACACAGCTGAGCCATGCTGTCACCCAGAAACCTCTCATAAATACATTCCTATTCCTGCATTCATCCTGCACGTCAGAAATCAAACGCCCTTTTGGACAGCATTTCAGTGCTCTGAGCTATCCTGTCCAGATAAAGTCGTTCTTTACGTTCCTAAGTCATTAAAAATTCAACACCACTCCATGTAAGGCGTGTAAAACATCTAGCTTTAAAACACAGCCCTGGCTGCAGTTACCTGGTCCTTGGGCTTCTCCACTGCCAGGATAAGTGGGAGGCTGATTTTCCTTGAGGAACCTGCCTGAAAAAGCAAAACCAAGATTGGTTTGCAGCTTGCCAGGTTCCAGCAATAGCAGAGGACATGTACACAAGTCCTTGTTGCATACTCCCAAAGTTCCTCATCATCATCTCCCTGTGCTGACCTCTGCCAGGGCATCCCAGCAGAACAACCTGCAAGCTCCAGGCAAGCACAGAGAAATGTACTGGAAGATGCAGAGATTATTTTCATGTCTCACAAGAAATCACTTGTCTGCATCTGTTTCTTTTGTGCTATATTTTCATTTTAGCTGGTGCCACTTGCATTTCATAGCTTCATAGTTTAAAACAAATTTAGTTAAAAATTTATTAACTGGTCTCACTTTTATTTCAAGTTACCCTCCAGAAACATGTTAGGGAGCTGCAGTCAAAAAAGCTGAACATGAATCTCAAAGCCAGATCTCATTTACAAGGTTGAGTCCATCTCTACAGGAAATCAAACCCTGGTACTCTGTAACTCTTGATCTAGAGACAGGTTTTGAGCAAAGAGATCCAGAGACTTCAGATTCAGTTTTATCTCTCCCTAACAGGCTGGATGGAGAAGTTGTGTTCAGGAAATGTTGATTAGTTTGTCTTCCTCTTCTTCCTCTCCTGTTACACCTGTTCCCAGAGCTCTCTCCCAGGCTCTCCACTCACTGTTTTGGATGCTGTGCACTACACTACATATTACAGGGTTTTTTTGCAAAACAATTAGGATTTATGATTGCCTTACTGATCAGGAACAGCAGGAGACACCTTTGCTCACAAAATCAACCTTTCAACCATAGTTATTAATCTCTAATTACACTGCCAAATGAGGCCCAAATAAACCAGGTTCTTCTGTGGTAGGTGAAATCAAGCCAGAGGAAAGTGCAGGCTTCCTTGTCACCCCAACCATGCAAAAACACTCGTTTTCTTTCCCCCAAAATATGCACACACAGTTCCTGCAGAAACAGAGGCTTTCTCAATGACGTTTTTAAAAAAGGGTAAGAATGATTAATAACATCCTGAGAAGAAATGAAAGCAGGACTGGGAATGGTTCCCTATCCCAAAGTACCTTGCTAATGGAGTTTGGAGTCTGTGGTGTCTCATCCTTCAGTGCCGATGGGCTGTTTCCTTCCACATCTTTTCCTGCAACAAAAAAATGGGATTCAAAACCAGCAAAATTCTGTGCAAAACCATGGCTCATCATGGCCTGAGAAGGGCTACTGCTAACAGCACACAAGGGAACTTATCACGAGCAAGAGCAAGCACACCATGATCCCAGAGAGGGATTGTGTAGAATTTGAAATAGCCTCAATCCTCATGCTTGGGTAACAAAACTGCTCAAAAGTAAGGTCTCAAAACACCATGGAAAACCAGCACGATGGTTGCAAAGTCCAGCATTTGAAAGCTGTAAAAAACCAGAAATAAGGTTGCTTATGCATCTTTAATCAGCTCCCTTCTGTGTCTGCATTATGATGCAGTCTTTAATTACATTGCCACAGTCTGTTCTTTCTTTACATACCCCATGCCTTGTTCAGGGGAATAATAAATGCAATTTAGTTAATAAGCAGCTATTCAATCCTCCTTGGTCAGTATCTGGCAACTATACACTGATGCACTCGATAGCACACTTTGTTGGATATATAACAGCCATGATCACAAAATGTTACAGAAGACAGAAGAGTATCTAGGCATAATTAGTAAAACAAAATAAAAAGCCCCAACACATTTGCAGGAGATCAATATCTTCTGACCAAGTTATTTGTGAAAATAAGAAATATTTTAAATTTATGAGCAGTAAATGAGTACTATGACATTTTCCAGTCATTGTAGAAATACAGAGTCACTACTCAAATATCCTAAACTTGCATACATCATATACTGGCATGAGTGTGTGTAGTCCCAGTCCAAGCAATAAAACATAATGATAAATACTGTTCTTTTGGCCAAATGTAATCATGGCCTTAGAGTAAAAGAAAGCATAGAGCTTCTATAAAAAAATAGAATCTGATGAGACTAGATTTTTAGTGCCAAGACAGTCATTGTTAACCAATTACAATGTCATTTTCTTCTCAGAATCACTGGTAATCAGAGCTTCAGAATACAGGATGCAGTAAAGAACTACCAAGACAGTGAAACACAGTCCATTTGTAGCACACTGCAAACATGGGAACTGTGGAAAATGTTTCTAATACTGTGTGGGCCAGCCTTGGAAACACCACCAAAACCAAAACCAGCAAGGGAAAACCCTGATTCTCCTGAAGTCAGCAGAAGCTGTCATAGATGTGTCAGAACCATAATTTCTCCTAGAATTATCAGAGCAGCCATTCAAGAAGTCAAGCACTGTTAGAATAGTCAGCTACAGAAGGCCATGCTGCCACAAGAGGCCTGGGAAAAGAGGGACAGCAAGAGTGCTGCTCATGTGGAGGAGGGGAATGGAGGAAGGACCTACCCAGACATGCAGGAAAGTGAAGCCAAAACACGGGACTCAAATCTCAATCTACTTTCTTAGTTGTCACTCCTCCCCTCAAACACTGAGCCCTAAATAATGTACTCACAATCCTGATGTTTGTGGGCAGGAGAAAAAAAAATTTAAAAAAAAAAAAATCCCCAGAGGCCACAGATTTGACAGTGCCTTTTTGCTACCATGATAAGTGGGATGGCCATAAGCACTGCTGTGCATGGATTAGAGCCTGGATCTCCATACTTTTCCTTTCTCTCATGGCATTTTCATCTCTATAATCCTCATTCTCCCTGAAAGAGGCAGAGGATGGAAAAAACTCAAAGCCATGTAGCTGCTGCACTTGTTTCCCATGAAGAGTTTTTTCTGTGCAAGTAACATATGGTCTAAAAGTTCAAGTAAAGTTAATGGGAATCAGCTGCTGCCTGCTCCAAGGGAATGGTGTCTATTAGCACAACAGAATTAAATCCATTCTTTATTATGTCTCATTTTTAAAAGAAAGCTTAACTCCACCCTTGTAGCCACACAAAAAGCCTGGATGTGAGACATTTTTGCCTTCTCTCAGTAATGCAGTTAAAAGGATTTGCAACCTGAACAATGAGATTTTCCCTGTTCCTGAGGTTCTGGGCAATCCTGCTCACAGAGCAGCAACATGGAAAAAGAATGGAACATGCAACTGTCCATTCTTACTGTATCATTACCGAGGCTTCATTAGGTGTGTTCATGAAGCAATGTCTCCTAGTTTCTTATGCCAAACACATTAAGTCTACTGGAAATTGTGAGGGAAAGGCTGTTTCTCAGAGGAGAGCCAGCTTTACTGTCTGTCTCAAGCAGTCCTGCTGCAGCCATGCAGAAGGAGAGGGCCAGCCCTTGTTTGGAAAGCAAACTTCATAGGAACGATGTGGAAGTTTCTCAAAAAGCCACACACACAGTTAAGTACACAGAAAGTCCAAAAGTGAGAGTTTGACCC
The DNA here is from genome assembly GCA_013397375.1 of Toxostoma redivivum. NCBI lineage: Eukaryota > Metazoa > Chordata > Aves > Passeriformes > Mimidae > Toxostoma > Toxostoma redivivum. Next base: position 232,048 of record VXBI01009128.1, read on the forward strand.
AGAGCACAACAGACACAGCCACCTCAAGAAAATAAATTAAGAAACCATTGAAAAACATAAGGAGCTAAACATGAAGTGGCTATAGAAGCTGGAACACTTATCTCCCTGATTAAGAAAACACAATGCCCACAACAGAAAGAGAGATGAATCTCGCAATTTAAAGCGCTGGCTGCTATCAAGACACACAAAGAAGGGTCCTGCACAAAGTAGCCCAAATATTCTGCACCAAATAACAAAAAATATTTTGGGAAGAGAATCAGTAGTGCTTATGGAAACAGCCTTCACATTGTGAAAAAAACTGCCAACAGTTCAGTCTTGTGGCTAGAGAGTAGAACTGGTGATACTTTATTTCTATCCATTATTGTCATGCACAGAGGAGCTAAATATTTAGTTCCTTTTCAGAACAGTAACCATCCCCTTTCTTTGGCTTTCTGCTGGGCATCAATCCTACAGGTGCATTTACTTTTCCCTTTCATAAAGAATGATATAGCAAGCATGACTGATAAACTACAAGAGGAAATACAAGCTCTAATGTGTGACAAAACTATTGCGAATAAAACCCATTTCTGCTGTAAATATCAGCCACGTGACCCAATGTGAACACCTGAAATGTAGTTCCATGTATCCTTTATAAGAAAATCCCCATATTCATGAAAGTACATTTCATAGGATGAAGATTAGCTTATCTAAATTTTTATATAAGGACTCTGTGTGATCTTGCAGTCTAATCAAAAAGAGATTCTGTAAAAACTTTTATCCCAATAAATTTCCTATCCTCTGAAATAGAAAACAGAGAAAGGTTCTCTCTCCTCATGGATAAGTGAAAGACAGAAATGAACAAGGAACAAGAATTCATGTGTCTCTAATTTGTGAGCTCCCTATAGAAAGAAAATATCTTACTCAATTTTCTCTCAGTTACAAGAATCATTAGCACTTTTGATGCAAGCAAATGCAAGAAGTCCAAAGTGTTATTTCAGATAGTGCCCTCTGCATTTCCCATATGTTTCCTTTAGAAAAAAAATTCTCTTGCTGAACTGAATCTCCATGGTATAACTCCCCTGAGGTGTAAAGTCTATCACTCCCTTCTCTGAAATATTTACTTGCACATCTTCATTGCTGGAGGGTGAATCCTGGGTGATGGTGCAGTGAGACCTGCAGCTCCAGCCACATCTCAACCCACTGAATTCCAGACAGGAAATCACTGGGCTTTGCTGCCCACTGCACCCATTCAATACAATCAGCCCAGTGCTCACATAAAGGAAACCTGATGGGCTCAAGCAGCAAAACACAGACCACTGGAAAAACCTCAACAATTGAAAGCTCATGTAAAACAACAGAGAAAAATAGAGAACAGAGAAATATGGGATGCAGCTTATGGACACAGACCTGTGGCTTATCTATGGTGATAGCAGCATTGTTCAGAGGAACAGGAGAAGGTAGGGAGAAGCACACAAAGCTCAGAGGAAAACAAGGGAGAAGCAGCAGCAAAGGAGTAAAAGCAGAGCCTGCCATAGGAAATGGCAGCTGAACATGAAGAATAACAGGCCCTTCTTGCAGGAAATATGAGGAAAACAAAGAGACAAGGCAACTCCATGGGGACGGGGAAAGAAATGAAAGGAGAAAAAGAGGAGTAAGACTAGACAAAACCCCAGACTCCCTGCAAGAAATTCCCTGACTGAAGCAGTAAATTCTGTTTGTTTAAAAGGGATATTCTCTCCTTTACAAATCCTTTAGCCTATGTTCTTCCCCTGCAATACCGAGGGCTACAGCCCTCACTGACACCAGTGCTGGAGGTTACCTGTGAGAACTGTGCAGCAGAACAGAAGATCCATCATGGCTCAAGGCACTGGTTCTGCTGAGCCCATCAAAGGCTGCCAGCAGGGATCAAGGAGAAACAAGGTGATGGGGGAAGCTGAGGAAGAGAAAAATTCTTCCAGCCACCTCCTCCACACTGAAACCCTTAACTTTCTCTGGTTTCTAAAATATTACAGCACTGAAATACCACTGTGAGGGAGTCAGTAACTTTTTTAGCATTGAAAATGCTGGTAAAAACTGAAGAAAGAACTGGGCAAACTTCTAAGCCATAGCTCTCCATCACCTCAAAGCAAGGGGAAGTAAATACAGGCTGGAAAACAAGCCCTTCAGGTTTCAAGGATAGCAGAAGTGAGCTATTTATTTGCCACACATTTGTACAGACTGTACTTATGGGCAGTCAGCTGTTCAGAAGTCCCTCCAGGTTTGAAATGTATGAGATTTTAGGTGTCCCATTTTAAATTGTTTTCAATTTGATTACTGAAAGGTTGTTGTAGCTTCCAGCGGCCTCAGTGGCAGCCAGCATTAGTCAGCACAGCTGAAAATAGGCTCCCCACTGCCTTACAGCAGACACAAACAAAAAACCCTGCAAAATCAGAGGCCCTTGAAACTTCTGCACTTAAAGACAATTAGCTCAGTAAACCCAGACCTGGTTCTGCACTACATCTGCAAAGCCCAGAGAATCTGTTGGGTGCTATGTCTATGTGAGCAGGGAAACCTTTTGACAGATGCTGTGTTCTTCCTCCAGATATCAATGTTTTGAGATCTCACAACGGTGCTGTGAGGTTTGACTATTTAGCACTGACATGGCAGCTACAGATGACAGCTCTAGAAACTTGTGACTGCCCCCTGAAGCACTTGTTTACAGAACAGAAGCATTGTCTGCAGACTGCAATCAAGGGAAGGCCTCAATGTTTACTGTGAGCAACAAATTCTGAAACAATAAAATGGGCTCTTTTTCCTTCAAGAAAGGTGCCAGGAGCTTCAAAGGCAAACAAAAAAAGAAAAAAAAAAAAAAGATGTAAAGAGAATGCTTAAAGGCAGTCTGCCATTTATTGCAACCTGTCAAGATTCCTCGTTCTTATAGTGCTTGTAGATATTTACAGAACATTAACCACAGAAATTCTGCTCTTGTAATATTTATCCTGGGCTCTAAATCTGAACAGGAAAACCTGCCATTAAACATCTGCAAATGGGTACAGTAAATTTTAAGTAAATTTTTCACTTAGGATGAAACACATCAAGTGACTTGAAGTGGATGTGCCTGAAAATATTATAGTAATTTTTTAAATGTAAGGCCATGCAGCATTCAAACAGTTACAGTTTTCCCATTTTCATGCCCTCCATTTCCACTTAATGCCATGGCAATAAAAAATAACAGCATCATGGAAGCAGCACTGTCTGGGATCCAGTACTACCTGTGTTGCAGCAGTTTCTCTCACTTTCTCTTTCACAATCTTGTTTCTCTTTGTTTCCTCGCAGCATGCTAAAATATCTATTTGCAGTCAAGCACCTGGGGCAGGCTGCTTTGTGCACTGACACACCAGAAACCAACCTGGGCTGAGAGGGTAGATGTCATTGTCAGCCCCAAAGAACAGATTGCGCGTCAGCTTGCGAGGATCAACCTTCTGAGGGGTGGATGAGGCCGGACAGAGGGAGAACCTGCGACGAAGGAAGTTCTCCTCCTTCATGGCATGAGCTGTGGGGGTTTTCTGAAAAAGAAAGATAGAGATTACAGTTAATTTCAAGACACAGGAAATCCAAGTTTTCACACCTAGATGGCTCAGCTGCTTCAAAGCCACCTAATCCTATGAAGAGTGCCAGATCTTTTTACAGAGTGCCAGAAGGTTATGCAGGGGGAAAAAACCCAAAACTATATTAATTTGAAGACACAATTACTGATTTGCTGACTCTCAGTATTTGTAAACTGTAGGGAAGCAGGACACTGCTCCTCAGTGAATCCAGGCAGTATAGTATCTTCCTGCCTACAGAGATCTGTCAGGATAAGAGCTACTCACTGAGTCCATTCAGTGCTTAACATTCAGTACACAGTGCCTGAAACTCCTTTTTATTTTTTTTTCTTTCTTTTTTTTTAAAGACTTTTAAGTCTCATAAATGCGACTCCACTGGTGTCAGCAGAGTTACACCATCTCCACACAAATCAACATTAATCTGAGCAGTGTGGAGGAAGACCAGCTGCCCTGGCTGCAGGGAACAGCAAGAGATCACACCAGTCACTCCCACTCTTATTTCCTATTACAGCACATAAAAATGATTTTGGTTTCTTTAAAATGGCATTAAGATCAGCCTTGCAGTCTGATCAGTAAGATAACCACGCTGTTCTGTGAGGGTAAAGACCAGCAATTGTGTCCCCAAAAGCCACCCTGCATCCCTGTACTGGTGGTGCTTTGCTCTTTACCACCGCTTGGCTAACGCATTAGACCATCCTGGCTGGAATTAAAGGGGTTTTTTATACCCATCCAACAAACAGTTCTTTCTTATCCTTTACAAGCATATACTATGACTGTGTCCTTCCCGAGTTACAGGCTTTATTCTCTCCCCACGTACAGCCAGAGGCAGGGCTCTGGATAGCAAGCAGTAAGAAGCGTTAACCCAGCTTTTGGGTGGGTATCCCTTACCAGAAGCTCTGCTGCTTCTCTTGGGGACTGAGGTAAGGAAAACCCTTTAAGGATAGTACATATTTCCTGAAAAGCATCTCCAAGTTTTCCCATCTATTTTAGGCTACTAGGAAGACAAAGAAGAAAGGTTGCCCAGAGTCACAGTGCAGTTTGGAAGGGCAGAACCAACATGCTCCTAAGGTGACTCTCATGGCACAGGTGGGAAATGGGCTGGGAAAAGGCTAGAAGACCCTGACCTCCCTTCCTGCTTCCTGTGCTTGTGCTGCCCAAATGCCCCAATTTCATGGGGAACTTCCAACAGCCTCTTTGACCTCAGGCTTCATAGCCAAGGCACCACATGAGGGGATGTCATGAATGTGTCCCAGCGTGAGAAAGTCCCCTTCTATGTTTTATCTGGGCTCTGTACTTCCACCTGCCCTGCCAATTCCTGTAGATGACAGGCCCAATGTTTCCGGTTTTGCAATTTTTAGAAATTTATTTGCCCAGCAGGCTGCATCAGCTTTATAAACTAGCTGCTGTATAGAAGGCAAGAGAAGGCCTCAGTGCCCAAGAGCTTAATTTGATCTAAACCAGGCTGGACTCCAGCAATGTGCATGAGTTACCAAAACCACATGTAGCAACAGGTCTTTCCGAACCCAGCTCACCATGGGATGTGTGAGACATCAGGGTCTGTAACATCCAACAACAGGCTAATGGGTAGCAGGTGGGGCTAGCCCAAAAATGGGACTCCCCCAGGCTAGCAGCTGCCATTTGAAGGGGATGTGTGTCCCCTGTTGGATCTGCATCATCCGTGCAGGATGAAACAAGGCCTGTGCAGTGATTGCCAAGAACTCCAAAATCCCTGTGTGTCAGAGTGGCCCCCACCATGAAGTGGTGTAAGACAGCACACTCTGAGCAGCAGAACTTCACTGCAACCCTTCACACAGCTCTTGGTGAAAGGCTTTGCACTTGAGCTCCAGGACATGCACACTGCAGGGCAATGTTTCAGGCCAATGACATGTGATGGCAGCTAGGTGAAATGAGGTGGCTGCAGCTTTGCACTTGCTGCTGCCCTGCCTCCTGTCAACTCAACTGCCCAGGAAGCCTCTGTGAAAACATATCCAGGCTCAAATACCATATCCATATTCCAGAATATTCCAAATATCATATCATATCCAGGTTCCCACCGCAGCCAATGGCATCTCCAAGGCAGCAGGTAACATCGCTAATGTAGCAATGTAAATAAACCTCTGTTTGCTTAGAAACTCTCGATTGCATACAGCTGGGAGGAGAGAAGATGCAAAATTTAACTGCTAACTTTAAAAAAAGAAAGGAGAGAGAGAAGGAAAACACAGCCAGCTACATGTCTGAAAGCAAAGTATTTAAAAATAATCCAGGTCTAAAAAGCTGGGTTTGAAAAGCTAACAGTGAGCTATTTTTTTCCTCATTCCCAGAAAGGCAGTCTCAACTCTCCACCTCTAGAACTGCTCGTAAGTGGCTCAGAACAAAAGAAGATGAATGGGATATTTTCTCCAAAAAGCAGGGACCTGGTGAGGCTGTGCCAATCATGCAGGAAGGCATTCAGAAATCCCAGGCCCACCCAGTGGAAGCAGGCTGGAGAGCAGGTTACAAACATAAAACATCCATCCATCCATCATCAACTCTTATATCCTGACAGGGCAATAGAAAGGCAGTGTCCATCATCATTTTGTCTCAGTAATACCACGAGCTGTGCCAGTGTGATGCCTGGAAAAATGCATCAAGTGAAGAACTGCCAGCCAGCTCACACTGACATCAGCAGCAAAACCCCAAAATACAATTTCTTCCAACTGTTGCTCTATTTACTATGCAGAGAGACCCATACACTGATGTTTTGCTCACTTAATATTTCACACTATTTAACAACAGGATAAATGTCAGAATTACTGTGCTGATGCTCTCTCATTGTCACAGTTATTTAAGCCACCAGCTTGATGGCAGAAAAGATCTGAATGCTTTGTTCAACTGAGAACAGCCAGTAACAAAGGAAAAAGACTTTTCTCAGGTCTGGCTCTTCTCTTACATATCTTCATACAAATCTGAGGCAGTAACTCATCTCTTTTTGACCACACAGATTAATTTGAGTAAGTTCCTCTTAACTGGTGCTTTTTGGCAGAAGACCCCCAGTGACTGAAACTCCCTGTGAAGCAGCAGCAGAGACATGTCTGTCACACACACACACACACAACCATGCAACACATCATGCCACCAGCATGGTGCTTTCTGGCTTGTTTTACAAAGATATCTACATAAGATACATTCGACCCTCATCCAGACAGGATAGCACAAAATCAAAAAAACAGACTTTTTTTCCTTTTTATTTGGGTTTTCTTAATATACCAGACACTTCTTTTCCTTGTCTGGAGAAAATGTAGTTCACATTATTAAGATTCTACAATAAACCTGAAATATTTGGTTTGGTTTGCAATAGACATCACTGTGTGTATCTGCATCTCTATCTACCCTGTTTCATCCTCCCTCCCAAACCCTTTTGTACCATTTGAAAAAGTCATGGAACTCCAGCAGACATTAGAAAACTCGAAAATATTAGTTTCTTAAAAGTTGTATCTTCTTAAAAGATCAATGGCTAAAGAAAGGAGGGAAACCGTAAAGCTGTCCTCTGAACCCAGCTATTACCAAATATCAGTGAATCCAACAAACCACAAATCCATAGGAAATTGAGGCCTCATTAGCTCACTTACTTAAAAAACTACTACTTATATCTGTCCTTATATAAAGGTCTGACTGCCCAAGCTGACTTCAAATAACATAAAGCTCATGAAAGCTGTAGGGGAAGATGAACAGTAGATGCCAGGGACAATTTTCCAAAGGGATGTAACAGGAAAATGGGAGGTGTGTTCATTGCTTTTCACAAGAGGGCTCTTTAGACACCTAAATAATCCAGAAAACATAGAAAAATTCAGTGCTGATGAAGTATCTGCTAAGAAATAAGGAACAACAGAAGATGGGCTTCTAGACATGAGTGATTTAGAGCCTCAAATCTTTAACGGCTGATTTGAAGACAACACTATTATTCTGAAACCCAAATCTACTTCTAAATCAGTATCTTGGAGATTGCTTCAGGATATGGCCAATGCTTCAGGGAAATCAATTCTGTGGGGGCTCACGGAATAGAGAAAAGGTTAAAATCAAAAATGGGCCAGAATTGCAGAAGGCCAAAAATTGCCATTGTGACACCCAACCACTTATGAAACACAAGGCAAGAAATGTCACCCTCTGCCACAGCAATCCCTCCAAATCCAGCAATGAGATGAAGAATTGTCCTAGAAAGACAACATGTCTTAATTTCTGGTGCAGAATCCATACAATCACTTAGGAAAATAACCTCAAAATGAAAAACCTTCATTCTAGCTCCTGCATGAATTTACCTGGTTGTTAGTCTTGGTAGATTAAAGTGCCCTGAAGTTTGCAGCTCAGCTAATTTCTGTCCTTCCAGTCTGTGCTCTTGATTGTAAAAATGAAGGAAAGGTAATACAGAGAGTATTGACAGAGACACTAAACACAATACTTGTCAGGATTGCTCCTTTTGTGTCCACAGCTCTTTAAGCAGTAATGGGCTATTAAATATGAGCTGTTCACCAGAGCTTAAAAAGGAATAAATAATTCAGCAGGAAGAAATAAATTTCTTACCAACCCTGTCTTTGAGACCTCTTTATCTTTTAAAAATGCAAAATACAGCAGAAGAGAAGTCTATGTCAAAGCCCCATGAAGCACAGGACAAATGAAAGTAGTGAATTTAACAGGGTGCAACAGCACAAGGGGACTTTCCCTCCCAGGTGGCTTCAGGAACAGTCAATGAAGAGCAATGGGGCAAGAATAAAAGTTATTTTATCAGCAAATCTCGTGGTGCTATTAAAGCAAATGGGAACTGCCACTGCTGTCCTCTTCTGGGACTGGACCCATTTTGGATGAAGGCAGTGACTAAAACACTTAAAGATGATCACTGTTGGTGCAGATGCCTTTCACACACACCTGTTCTGCATCCTCTTGCGCTTGCTAGGAAGACAGTGGAAGTTTTCAGCACCAGGCTTGAAGTTTCTGGGAAAGGAATTTTCCTGGCTCCTTTTTTAAATTTTCAAAGTTCCTGATATATAATTACCACAGAGCTAAACACTGTGCAGATATTATGTTGTCTGTATCTTCTGCAAACTTGTGGGTAGGTTGGTTTGCTTACTCTCATTTCCAGCATCTTAAAATAGATTGGAAATATGTACTTCTCTATAAATAGTTAATTAGGGGTTTTATATAGTCAAGAAGGCTGTGCTAGTTAGAGGGGGCTCTTAATTTATTCAAAGCTTGTTTCCAACAACCTTCTCTTTTTCTGGTCACTAAGTATTTCCCAGAAATTAAATTAAATCATATTTTGTATTCAAAGCAGTCATTCACTCCAAAACCTGCATCAATAGGGAAAATTAGATCAAAAGATACTGACATTTCCTGATCCAATTAACCCTGAGGAGGTAAAAATTTATGAATTAAATGAGAAGGCAAATTGTTAGCAGATACATTTCTAGTGATTACAGTTCTATGTATTCACAAGGAAAAACAGCAGCACAGATCCTCAATAAGGGTAAATAATTAGTTCAGTGGTGTGCTTGTGATTTACAACAGTTGAAGAACCACAATCAATTCAGGAAGTCTGTGAAATCTGTTTTTGAAGGCTATTCCCAAAAATGCCTATTAATAAGATAGATAATTGGACAACCAACCCCCTAACAGTTAAATAAAACCTGATACAGTGAAAAGTGACTGCGCAGGCAATTTGTTTTCTCTACCTAATTCATGTTTGTTGATTAGAGAAATGGCAAAACACACATACTGCAGCTGACACTGAATGTTTTGGGCTCTTGGGCTGTTAGTTGGAACCTGAAGCAATGGAGCTTCTGAGCAGGTGCCAGCTATTCTTTATACCCTTAATTATTGAGGGTCAGCTATTTCTGAGGCAAGGGGACCTTTCCTCACCAGTGGTACTGCAGGAGTGCTCCAATTTTATGCATTGCCATATCCCCTGCTGCATGCCACACTACTCAGCTTGACAATCAGCCCAGGCTGGAAAATCAAGTAATGTGGGTTGCTGAAGACACCCATCTGCAACAAAGGGATGGGCTTTATTAAGTTTACATGCAACAGATTTCTCTCAGCTGCTTTGGTAAGCTCAGGAACATGGCTAGCTTGTCCCTACAATCTAACTCAAAGCTCATACATCCTGCAGAGTCCTTAGAGCTGCCTCCCTTGTGCTGTTTTTGTGGAAGTTGCCTGCCACAGCCACCCCAGCAATCTACCCTTGCTTTCTCTGAGAACAGAAAACAAACTCTTTCTATCACCTCCTGCCTCCCTCTCTGTCTTTTCCTGCACTGGGCAGTGAAATTCATGTAGTAATCAGGAGACAAAACTATTTCCTCCCTTAATTCTCTGTAAGATGTCTTGATTAATGTTTTCTTTGTATGCACCAGAACATTTCCAGCTTCAGGCACACCATCAGCACTCAGATGCATAATCTTCTTATAACTAATCTCTCTCTAGGGTGAGCATTATGTACAAAGACTACAAACAGAACAACTGCAGGCAAAACCAGGCCCTGAATGCCTACACTAAGAAAAAAACATTCCAGGTCGTTCCTCCTGGGGATCCCTAAAACAGGACTTAAAAATTTCAAGGTGGGGTCACACAGGGCAGAACATTTTTATTTGACGTGTAGGAAAACATCATCTTCAGAATAATCTCTGGTTTGGACAAACATCTGTGAGCAAAGACCAGCCCATCACTAAAGCCATGCTGTGTTTAGGAAAGGGATCACTGCAACCCTATGGCTTAGAAAAGGGCACTGCAATAAGCTCCACACACACAAGCCTTGTGTGGTTTGCTTTTTTTCTCAAAACAGTTGCAACTGACTCTGTAAACATTGCTCTGGCAATTTCTTACAGCTAAGACTATTGAGTGGGCCGCTGAAATGAATGCTTAATGATTTTTACATCCACCTCCTCTGCCCTTTAAACTATAAATTGATTGTTATGCAAAGGCTATTAATTTAACAAAACATATTAAATTTCCCACTAGCACTGAGGAGCTTCTCCTGACTTAGCATTGCACTCATCTTTCCCCTTGTTAACTGCATAGATCATACCTCACTTGCTGTAATTACAACTAGTACATCAACATTAATTATTTCCTTGGTAATGGCAGGTGCATGCAGAATTGAAGGTCTAACCCACACTACCAGAAGGATGAGAAAGTCTCCAGCATTCAGTGAATAATAGGAGTGAGAACCTTTCCTGCAGATTTTTTATCTCAGTCCCTCACTTTATTTTCAGCAAATCATACTTTGTATAATCCCCTTTAGCCCCCAGCTCCTGAAGGCATCTCGATTCAATGTAGCTCATGCAAAGGCATTTTCTTGAAGCACCAATCTATTCAGGAAGGTGAGGTGCTTGCTTGGACTCCTCTTCAGCCCTTTAATCCCATGTTCTAATATTTTCAACTGAAGAGATAAATTACACCTGTTAAGTATATACCAAGCACCTTATCCATCTTACTGAATTTTTATTTAAAGCTTACCGTTATATTTGTTACTGATATCTCTCATCAGCATTATTTTAAGCACAAAAAGAAAGTCAAAACCGAGATTAGCAAAGGCTCCCCACCAAAATATAATGTACAACCAAGCATGTGTGCAGTCTGTAGGAAGAAATGTGCCATCACATCACAACTCATCTCCTGATGCAGTTTTCATAACAAGCTAGCCAAGAAATTCCAGGAAGGATCTACTTTGAGACAAACTCAGGCAACCAGATCTCTGGCTCTAAATTTCTGTTCATCTAGAAATACTTCTATACATCTTTAATTGAAAGTTTGACAGAGATGACACCAGAATTCCCAGCTGCCTCTCAGCAGTGAACTCAGGAGGCTCTTAGAGATCCAGTTAACACAAAACCAAGGTGTAAGCACAACTTGGGCACATACACACAAATTACCCTCGAGCTAGGTAGCTGGAATAGGGCAAACAGCATGGGCTACAAGGAAGGCATGCAAGGCAGGTTAGAAATGATGTCTGAGAAACCAAACAAGCATCATATAGCCAGTTTGTTCTGAAATCTATGCTGGTGCCTGCTATTTGTTCAAGCTTGTCCAGGTAAGCAGATATAAGTCACCACCACACCTCACTTGCAGTACAGAGGACCCTTGAATCCCTGCTGCTTCTGGGCAGCACACAGCAGTTTGGCAGTGCACGTCCAAGACAAAAGGCAAGACTCCCTTTGACTTCCATGGGCACGAGGCTCAGGCATAGAAGCATGGAATAAAGTTAGGCACTAAAAAACAATGTTGAAAGCTTTGTACTAGTTAAGGAAATAAGCACTGCTTATTAATTTAAATATGAATAATTTTAGGCCCAAAGATGAAAATACTGGACAAACAACTAAAAACTCCCCACCTCAACAGCAGATTGGAAGTGCTCTGCTTCCTTTTTGTTGTGGTTATTGATATTGAGAGCTCATCTACCCATGACAGTTTTCATTTGAGGCCAGTTGTGAACATCTTCAAGCCTGGGCATTTCAGGGAGCAAGTCTTCAAGTCCCATGAACAGTATTAATGAATTACATAATGGTAAACCCATCCACCTTTGACATATTGAGCTTTCCAGAAATTATCCATAACTCACACAGTACATGTGGCTTGAGGAATGACTACCCCACATCCCCCTATGCCCTGAAGTTTTTATGTGTGCTGTTAGCAACACCCTTTGACAACCTCCCACACAATCCAAAAGTTTTAAACTGTAGTCAAATATCTAAGAGAACAGCTTTCTAATAACCCATTTTTTCTAGAGCTACCTCACGCTGTGGTAAGGGCCACCCTGATGGATTCACCACAAGAGGCTTTGGGGAGAGGGAGCTCATGCAAGCATGGGACCTTCCATCCCCACTCCTGTAGGGGCTGACAGGATTTGGGATATACCATATCTCACTGCCCTGAGTTTCAGGTACACAGAAACATAAATAAGACAGTAACTTATTTGCTTTAGCTAAAACTATTGGAGATTTAAAGCCATGACAAGAACACTTTGCTTTGGACAGGGGCACAGTTACATCATTTGCAAGCAGGCCACATCTTCAAGGTCAGTTCTTGCACTGATATTTTTCTTTGAAAAGAACATATTCAAGAGCATCATTACAGCCTCATCCTGCTATCTAAATCACATAATGAGATCATATTCCCTTTTAATGGATGGATCCTACTTTTAATGACATTTTTTAAAAACCCAGATGACTGCAAGCCTCACTGATGGCTTTCTATGATACTCACCTCTGCCTTTATACAATTAAGTCTAGAAAATATTGTGCCTTGAGGCTACATTCCCACCACACAATTACTAGGAAATACCAAGCTAATTTGAAGACCTGCTTTCATGCTTGAGAGGCACCTTCTGACATTATTCCCTTGTTTGTGAAATATTGCTCTCTTGTAAAAAAGTAAACCAGAATCAATTCCTACCTCAAGTCTGTTGAGCCATTCCCAGACTTGGGCTCCAACAGGAACTTTGACACAGCAGTAAGGCAAAGGTAGTGGCGGGAAAGGATGTTTACAGGTCATCTTATGGGACAGAGAACAAGTGCTGTTCAATACCACAAAGATTCAGTTCCAGATTACACCATGAGCATCCACTGTCCCAAGGAATTTTAGATGAGAAGTGTATTTCTACCTTGGCATCTTGTATGAGCACAAACTATATTTCCACCCAATGGCTCTGATCCCAAGCTTACTAAATTATAGCTGACCTGGACCACCTACTTCTGAAGAACAAGTAAACAATGGGGAAATGACCACATCCTATGGGGCTCCAGTCATACTGAATTTTCCACTCCTCTATTTTCTTGTTTCTCCTATCAGATTCAGACAGGATCTGTAAATCTCAGGGGCCTTCATAAGGAGGGCTGAATAAACATCACCAAATAAATTTTAAGGAAGTGCATCTATTTTTGAAGAGATCCTTATATGCCCCTGTTCAGCTTTTCAGTCTTTTGGGCACCGTAGTATATAGCAAGATCTGTTGTACAACGGTTTAAATTTAGAATCCACCTATACTTTCTCTGATACAGCCACTCACCCTGAAATTCTACAGGAAATTAATATACTGAGTATCTTTGCATAAACTTCACTATTTCTCAAAGATGAGAGCACCCAGCTCTTCCTTCAACAATGGTTAAAAGACAGTACTGCAGGTATTTTGGTCCTAGATTTTTAATTAAAAATCTCTGCAGGAGGAGGGGAACTAGACAACTCACAAGGAGTGTGCAGGGTGGGATTTATGCTGTGTTAAATGAGCCCAAAGGACTCAAACCGCGCAAAGGCTGATTGAGCATGCATGATGAAACTCACTCTCAGCCTCAGTTCTCAAGATGAGAACCTTTCTGTGCCTACCCCAGTCTCTCTTTCTCTCACAGTTTACCTCACACAGTGAAAACAAGTAGACAGGATAAACTCTTTGCATTGTGGCTTTCCTTCAATTCAGCCAGAGGGAGTTTTGCACACACAGGTGGATGAGCACACCCATGTCATACATATTTAACAGTGTATTTGTCTTTGCCCATCTCCTTCTACCTGTTCAACTAAAACTATCCCAGTATTTTTGCCAGTGACTACTCTGCTGCTCATACTATTGCCCTACTACCAAGTGCAGCATGCTAAGCATAAGCAAGACTGAAACTGAGCTATCAGCTGTAAGCTAAAGCCCTGGAGAACCAGGACTCCCAGGCTTGTGGGCAGCAAACCTAACAACATAGCTCTTGATAAAAGACAACAAATCTGAAAGCTGTGGAATTCAGGAATAGGACTCTTCTCATCACTTTAAAGCTAACCTATACTGACACCAGCTTTTTTTGTCACTGAATGGAAAGATCCAGGCAAAAAAATCCAAACTGAAACAACAGTATAGTTCAGCTACAAACCCTCCTGGCTATAAGCACTGGCAACCAGAAATACAAGAGAGGTCAAAATCAGCCCTGCCTGGAGAGCTGGGAGCTCCCAGCTGGGGAGGGTAAGGAAAACACCATGCAGCACAACATCAACACAAGGATGTTTGTGCCACAGGGGAGGGAGGAGAGCTCAAAGCAGGATATGGAGACCTGCAGACCCCACTTCTATAGATCTGTGGATCACACTGACCTTCAACGCCTCCATGCCAAAAGCAAAAATGTGGCTTTAAGCAAACATAATTCCCTGCCTCCCACACAAATGTGAGCTGAGCTCTAACCCAAAAGGAAGATCAGGTCCTCAGTGTCCAGACTGGCATTGTCTGTAAGGAAGCCAGACACAATGCAGCCAGTTCACAGCATTTTCTTTATCGCAGTGCTAAGAGCAGCTATACAATGCTTTCCAATAAAGAACAAAGCAATTTATCACAGAGAGACAGGAGTTAGCAGGAAACACTTCCATTATCTCTGCTATGGAAAGGAAGTGACAAAGGGAACGGCTAAAAGGTGACAGTTTTTATGAGGTCGGACTTCAGCCCCTCTCAGGGCTGAACAGCTCTTCTTTTCCATACCAGGAAAAAAGTGATAGGCTTCAGCTATGTGGGTCTCATACAACAGGAGGGAGCTGCCACACTGTGACTTCTCAAGACAAACAAAACAAAATGAATGAAAATATCTGTGCTCTGTCAGATCCTTGAGTTGTGTAAATCAGGGAAGCTCCTTAGCAGGGTGATGCTGACTGACAGTGGGGAGTGCAGGGCTGAGCATCCAACCGAGGCAATTTCAGAGACCTGCAATGATCTAAAGAGAGGGCAGAGGACAGCAAGAGCTCATGATGCTTCCTGGCAACTATTTGGTCTGTATTAGAAAAGCAGGCTTCAAAGTGGTTGCTGCCTACAAGCTCCAAACACAGAAGAATTTATAAACAAAAGAGTCCAGATGGGAAAGATTTGAAAAGTTTGGGAGGGCAACAGGGGAAAGAATAAACAAATATCTCTTAAATGAAGTAAGGAAGCACTTAAAATGGCAGAAGGCTAGATGGTCTGTGCAGACTTCGTGGTGCCTCTAAAAGGTACAAAATCTTTAACATCCCATGGCTGTGCACATGTACCAAATTCCCCTACAGGGCACAAACACAGGCTGCTATTACCAACTGCCAGTAACAAACACTATTGCTCAGCCATTAGCAATCAGGAGGCACAGCAACCCACAGTGTTAGGAGCTATACTAACACATAACAAATAATTGTCTCTGCCTCAAAAAGCATATTGGGTTTCTATCATCTCAAGCAGCACTTGGACCAAATGTATTTGCTAAACAGCAACAGACCACAGACATTCATGTCTGAGAGAAGCAGAGAAAACTAGAGAGCGTAACATTTTAACATCTTCCCCTTGACCAGGTCAACTCATTCCATGCCTTTCGCAGCAAAACTAATCTCCCACTGCAGTCATCTTCATCTTTAGAGAAAGGTATAAACACAGATATTAACAGCTTCACTCCTCAGACACCAGTGATGAGACTGCAGTAAGAACAGCTGCATCTTTCATAATTAACCATTTCCTATCTGGTTAAAAGTGGAGGCAAGCAGACAAATAAAAGGCAGCTTTTCAAAACTGCTCAGCAGCTGATTCTGCAGACTCCTGTGGGAGTGGGGCCAAGCTGAGACTGCCTCTGTCTGTCAATCTCACATAAACTGTCCTGACTGCAAACCATGCTGCCAAGAGATGCAGGCGAGGACCTGTCTGATGTCTCTGCCTCTCCTTCCAGGACTGCCAATGTTACTGGACTCTTTAAGGTGAAAGATCAGCTGTTGACAGCTTGCAGTTCCCACCCGATACAAACAGAACAGACAAAACCCATGAGTCAGCTCAGGGAAAGAAGTAATGTAGCCCAGCAAAAGGACTCCCACAGATCACTTTCCTCCTAGAAAGAGGCAGCAAAGACCAGGGCAAGTTGGACACTCGGCTGGGTTACAACCCAGCTGCACATTTGCTCAAGGTCAGCTGCTTGCTCTTGATGACTATATAGCAATTTTACCAACTGCTGCCTGTCTGTGTCACCCCAGCAGCACCCAGCTAGAGACCCAGCCTGCTCATGGGAGTCACCTCTGCCACCATCACTGCAGTTGTGCGGAGTCAGTGAGCTCAGGGAAAAAACAGCAAAGAAGATTGGCACCTTGCTCTGCAAAACAAGCTGCTTGCAGTTTGGAAAGCTGCTCCTGAAGCGGTGCTCAGTCTGGAGGTAATGAAGTTGAGAAACGCAGCATGAAAATGGCATTCACAACAAGCAAAGGTGGGAATTAAATGAGACAGAGGTGACACTAACTCATAGGAGGAAACTATTAGGTTCTGTGAAAATTTACTTCCCTCAACAACCTGTCAAGGTAACTGTACCAACAAGCAGCACAGCAAAGCACATTCCTTCTAACAAAGCTCTGCAGTCCCCTAATGGCACCAGCTTCTCCCCCCTCCATAAACTCCTTCACACTGAAATAACTTAAAATACCTTAAAATAACCTCTTACCTTGCAAAAGAAAAGGATCCTATCCCACTTATTTTCTCTGGTAGAAGAGAACCTAAAAGCTTTAGTTAGGTCCCATGTTTCCAACACTTGTCATCAGTCATGTGCAATTAAGACAGCTCTTTCCCAAAAGATCACTTCTGCTGGTGGCACTGCCTTCCCAAAAAGCTCTGAATATAAAGTGATTTCTATACCAAATATATTTCTCCTTTGCCTGCAAACACCAAGAGTCTTCCCTACACATTCCTTGCTACAAGATGCATACTGATCATCTAGATTAACCCCATTGATAAACTATTTTGTTTAGGATTATAGTGTCTGGAATATTTCAGAGTTTCACTGTGTAATGTTGGTCTCTAGACTGCCCTGTCTTACTGATGACTGAGGTAGATGACCACAGATATGTGGTCCACATTCACCAGGCACTCACATTTCCCTCGTGCAAGTGGGTTTTCAGGACCCATTTCTGTGACATTGCTAATACCTCTCTATTTCCCTGACAGCTCAAAGGCACTTCCAAGTAAGCATTACTGGAATTTACATCTCTGCCATTACATTACCAATTGGCTGCACATAAAAGCAATGGTCAGTAATCAGTTTAAAAGTGAATAAAATCCTAGGTACTTTATTTATAAATAAACAACAACCACGACTCACATGACTCACAGTCGTGACTTTATAGCCAGCACACTGGCCAGTTCTTAGTTTCTTAACTGTGAATACATAATGGCAGTAACACCAAGTCTTTCCACTGTACCTCCGGTCATAAAGACAAGATTAAAAATACACAGCATATTCAACACTTGCTTGTCAAAGAGTTATTGAGGCAGTCTGCAGACCAAGACTTGTTCTATACATGATTTTGTACCAGTTCACCCTTGTTAAATTACCAGTATCATTTGCTGCTATATTTCTGATGATACAACAAAAGTGTGGATGTAATCAGAGCCAAAAAAAGTGCTTTATACTGGAAGAGCTGGTTCTTCTTTCCCAAAGGGGAACAAGCCACACTGGTATCAGCATGCTCATACTGGCCCTGCTGAATTCAGACTGGGGAGGGTTATATCAATATTACAGAATAGCAGTTAAAAAGTAGTGCAAGTTGTTTACATAGGCAAGACCTAATTTTTAGAGGATTTGCTCCTGATCTCAAAAACACTCCTAAAACTCCTAATTCTACAAGCAAATGTAGACAGACAGAAGAATTGGGCTAACCATGGGTTTAGCTGGATAAAATATACTACAAATCAATACAGACCACTGCTGTTATTATTATAGTAATAATAACAGCAATAAAAATACAAGGGGGCACACTTCTCATGTGGGCTCTCACTAATAAAGCCAGTTATACCTACCCTTTATGTAGGTGAGAAGATACCCAAGTTGTTTAGCAGCAGAGGGCAGTAAGATGGCCAACCTTGTTCTATCAGTCCAAATTCCTTGAAATATCAACTGATAAAGCAAATCACAGGATGCCACTGCCACAGCTGCTGCTATCAGCAGTCAAGCCTCAAGGGAGCTGAGTGCCAGTGTGATTTTGAGCAGACAGGAAGAAATGCAAATAGGGCGTTCAGATACTTTTAAATCCATCAGATACAATTCCTGCCCGTCAAAGGTTCCCAAAGCATAAGCCTATAAATGTTCACAGAACCCACTGCAATTGTCTAAGACTGTGTCCAGCCTCTCAGGCATGGGGATGGAAACAAAGAAGAAGAGACTGAAAGGAGGGGAATAAGAGATGAAGGGAGGAGAGGAGGTCAGCTTAAAAAAGGAGAGACCGAAAGGCTTAAGGAAAGAGCCTACACAAAGGGAGGATTTCAGAGTGTTAAGAAAGTAGGAAGGTAGGGATCAGTCTTGGGGAAGGGGAAAAGGACACTCACCACAGTGCTTGCAGCCTCAGACGGCAATCACTCCTCTCTCCCACGCGACACCTGCATCCAGAGCCACCATCCCCTCCTTCCCCAGTTCCTCACACGCACACAGGGCTCTCTGATGCCCTCCTGGCTGCCGCGCTGCTCCAGGCTGCAGATCAGCACGGGAGCCAGAGGAGACACCCGCACGCACAGCCTCTGCTCCAGGGACACATGGCTCTGGAACACACCTCCCACACGCTGCCAGCACCCTGTCTGCGATCCCAGCCCTCGCTCAGAAAACCGGGGCGACTCTCCAACCACAGTGACTGGGGAAGAAGATCCCGACGAGAAGCACAACGTGATTCAGTCCTGCGAGATGTCTAAAGAAAGCCTTAAACAATAGCCCTGACGGGTGTGATCTGCCACTGTTTGGCAGGGGAAGTTCAAGCTGCAATGCCCATCGACAATAATTAATTGTCAGCACTGTTAACAGTTTCGCTGCTGATCAAAGCAGCTGAGCAGCACCAGGAGAATTACAGCCACTTGCTGTCACTTATCAAAGCACGGCAGCAACAAATCTGCAACTCTGTGACAGACTCTATTCCTGTCACACATGATCTCTCACTCTCATTCTGTTCCTTTTCTGTGGCTTCTTAGCACAGAATCAAAAGTCAAAAAAAAACCCCAAAACAAACCGAAACAAACAACCCTCCTCAATTCACTATTTTCTGTAATTCTGAAAGGAATTCTGTATTCTGAAAGGAGTAACGTAAATCCTTGCAATCCCTTGCAACTGTGGAATCACTTGGTGCACTCTGCATGAGACTCGGGTACAAACGAGTTTCACAAAGATTTCTCAGCTGATGCACCTGAACAGTAAAAGCATAATTTCTTAAGCTGTACAGAACCTAAACCTACCATGCAGAGGCAGGTTTGCCAAGCACTGGTGCAGACTTCAGACTTCTAAAGCATTACTGCTTTAGATTTAAAAGCAACCCAGTGGCTGTTGCTAGTTACACTATCCTGTGGCAATTGTACAAATATTTCAGTAGGCGAGCATTTGTAATTACAGTCCTGAATCACTCTGCATCTGGAAAATATCCACAGATTTTCCTTCGTGGGTTTTCCTGATACTGCTAAATTAAGAGACTAAGACAGAACACACACCTCAGCCAAAGCTTGCTCCCAAAGGCTATTTGTGTTGCTGTTGTTCTCTCCAGGATGTGCTCTTCCCTGGCCCTCATCACATTGAAGGAAGAGTTTTGCAAAAATATCTTTATCTGCTGGTGTCACCCACTGCAGTGTATCAGTCATTATCTTCTTGTACACAGTTTTTCACTGACTTCATAGAATCAGAATCATGCAATGGCTTGGGTTGGAAGGGACATTAAAGATCATCTTCTTCCAAACGCACAGATACACCTCTCACTAGACCAGGCTGCCCAGAGCCCCATCCAGCCTGGCCTTGAACACTTCCAGGGATGGGGTCATCCACAGCGTCTCTGGGCAGTCTGTTCCAATGCCTTATCATCCTCACAGTGAAGAATTTCTTTCTAATGTCTAATCTAAATCTGCCCTCTTTCAGTTTAAAACCATCTTCCCTTGTCCCATCTGCCCATGTAAAAAGTTGCTCTCCCTCTTTTTTATAACCCCATTTAAGTACTGGAAGGCCACAATGAAGTCTCCCTGAAGCCTTCTTCTCTCCAGGCTAAACAACTCCAGCTCTTTCAGCCTGTCCTCACAGGAGAGACGATCCATCCCTCTGACCATGTTCATGGCTCTCCCTTGGACTCATTCCAACAGATCCACCTCTTTCTTGTGTTGAGGTCTCCAGAGCTGGATGCAGCACTCCAGGTGGGATCTCATGAGAGAAGAGGGGCAGGACCCCGCTCCCCTGACACCAGCTCTCCCTTCTCCTTTATTGGAGAGGGTGGTATACTCTTAGGCCTTACTTTTCTGACCACTTTACTTAAAGAATCCCTCCTAGTTATTATTCTTCACATCCCTTGCCAAGTCCCTCTTTGACTGTGCCTTACCTTTCCTGAACCCATCTCAGCACATCCAAACAGTATCCCCATACATTCCCCAGTTATCTGACCCTGACTAGCTGTGCATTTTCTTCTTGCTCATCAGCTTGAGAGGAAGGTCTCTGCTCAGCCATGCTGGTTTCTGGCCTGTCTTACTTGATTTCTTGCACATTGGGAGGGCTTTAAGAAAAGTGCCCTTAAAGAGTTGCCAGCTCTGGTCAGCTAAGGACAGTTTCCCAGGAAATCTCATCCACTAATACTTTAAACAGCTGGAAGTTCACTGTTTCAAAGTTCAGGGTCCTGAGTTTGCTCTTTGCCACACCCATGTTTCTTGAGATCACAACCCAGCCAGGGCATGCTCACTACAGCCCAGGCTGCCTCCAATCTTAACCCCTGTAATGAGTTCATTTCCATTGGTGAGCACCAGTTCCACTGATGCATCTTCCCTTCACTGTTTGTGTAACATTTGGATCTGAAATTCACCCTTGATGTGCTCCAGGAGTCTCCTGGATTGCTTACAGCCTGCTGCATTGCTTCTCCAGCAGATACCTGGATGGTTGAAATCCCCCATCAGGATGAGAGCTTGTGAGCATGATGCTTCCTGTAGCTGAGGCAAGGCATCAATAAGTTCCCCCAGTCAGACACCTGTAGCAGATCCCATCCACAAGGTGTCCTTTGTTGGTGTGGTCCTCAACTTTTACCCACAAACTCAACCTGTTTGTAGCTGTTTCTCAGAGACAGCCCTTCACAATCCACCCATTCCTTAACACAGAGTGCAACACCTGCTCCTTCCCAGTCTATCTCCTCTGAAAAGTTTGTAGCCTTCCACTGCAGTGTTCCAGCTGTGTGACTCATTCCAACATGTTTCCATCATAACAATTTGATTACAGTTCTCTAACTGAAAGATGGTTTCCAGCTCCCCTTGCTGCATGCACAGGGCACACTTGTGTCAGACCAGATTCCTCCAAGACATCTGGCACAGTGACTAAAGAACTTCAGAACTCCCACTTGTTGCACTAATTTCTCATGAATTAATGAAGATGTTACTAATAGTAACAATTGGGAGCCAGCATTTTCAAGGTATTTTACACCTCAAAAGTACTGTGCAAACAAGGATTAAAATGTATGCATAAACATCACCTTTTAAACTTGACAGACCATTGTTTGCTAAAGCCACAGCACTGCTGAGACATGATCTTTTATTGGATCAGATACTTCAGCTATCAGAGACACTGCAGCAGCAGGAAACGATTGAAATCCTCGTGGGAAACGATTGAAATCCTCGTGGGAGGCAATGGTCATGTGTCAGGCAGCACAAACACTGCTGAGGATTCTAAAGCTGCCACCTTGGAGAAAGTGATAAATCCCAGTGGGATGTCAGACAAGGAGTGATGCCAAGGCCAGGGGGTCCACAGACTCTCACCCACAAGGGGCTGGGAGAACCAGGGCACTCAGAGAAACTGGGCTTACTAAGCAGGGGAGGAACCATGCAAGGTGCACAGTACCCCAAAAATTTCCAGCCTCATTTAAGAGGGCAGAGGAATCCCACAGTAAATTCTGGAAGTAATTACAAGAAAGAGTGGAAAGTAATTTTTTTTTTTTTACTGCATGTCCCAGAGTCTCAGGGACTCTTCAGGCATAAGTGTTTCTCTTGCTTTCAGACAGTTTTTAAAGTAACCCTTAGTGGCTGGGTATTACGAGCCAAAAATAAAAACTAGAATGAATTCAAAGAGAAGGGTTCACAAGCAACTAGCACTGCGAAGGGTCTGAGGTTTCCACTGAGATGATGGGATAGATGCAGGGCTTCTGTCTGAGGATGACACCCTGAGGCCATCCTAGCTGTGAAAACAGGGGGGATTTTTCAGGCCACATGAGACAAGGAGGCTAGGAACAGTTTTGTCCAGGAAAAAGATTTGATGGTCTCTGCAGCCCTGTGTTTCTCTTGGTTCACGATTTCATCATTTTCATTGCCTCTTGGGCATGCATAGGCAGATATCACTTCTCTGTAATGAACTGCTAAATATCACAGCAACCTGGTGGCTCCTCACAGTTTCAGACTGTGGTCTGCCCCTGGCAGGCTTGAGATTCATTGGCTCCAGGCAAGGCATGATAATCTAGAGCAGGGAACTGTCACAGCATCATTTGTGAACAACGGCAAATCATCAAATTTCTTCCCAGAAAGAAGCTATTATAACTGCTTCCAAGATGTCCTACCTCTTCCTTACACTAGTCCAGGATGAATGCCATAAAAAGAACTAATTTCTGCAAACTGGTATGTGTTTGCACTCTTGCCAGCTCATATCCTCAGCTGGGCTTGGCTCAGAGGTGACCTGCCTGGGGTCAGTGTGGACAGGATCAGTCTTAACACTCCTTGATTTCAAAGAGACTTGCTTGAAAGTAATTTTCTACATGCCTGGTAATCACATTCTCACTGTTTCTTTCTTTGTTTATGCTCCATTTCTGCCAACTAACAGTGTCCTTCCTGTAAATGGAAAAGCATGTTTGGGTCCCCGAGCTTATAGCACCAAGTGCTTTTCTCTACAAGTTTGGCTGAAATGGTTGTTTTCTTAAAAGACAAGCAAAACACTTTGATCTTCAAAAAAAGGACAACATTTAGAAAGATCACTATTAAATGCTGTTAAAGAAAGGCCAAGCAGCACGTGTAGCTTTGTATTACTAGATTAACAATGCAAAACCAGATCTTAGAACAGACTGCTCCACTTAAAATACTTCCAAATTCTGATGCTTGCAACAAATCGATGACCTGATCAATTAACAACTAGAAAACAACTGAGCTGGCACGTGGATTATGCAAGTAGGCTCAACTCCCACACAGGAACTCATGGTCCAGTAGCAAAGCTGCTTCCAGAGACACAATGATTTTGGAAAAGCTTGTTAACCTGTCCAAGGAAATCTCAGCATGCTCCCACCTCAAAGTCTACACCAGCCCTTTTCCTCTGGGCATTTCTTACTCGGTCAAAGACAATGCCCAAGCAACACAAAACACAGCTTCTTCCTACAGCTGAAGTAGCAAAAGCACCTCCCTTTGCGTCTTCTGATTTCCTGCAAGGCACACCTTCCTTGGAATCTCCCTGAATCATGGAGCAGCCAGGCAGCCCTTAACTCCCTTCTGGCCAGGCAGCAGGACACAGGCATTGCTGAGGAAGGCTCCCTACAGCCCTGTTCAGCCCTCCAGCTCCATGAGCCTTTGGCCATCCCAGTGGGGAGATGTGGTGAGGGCTTCAGTGCTTCTGGCAAGGAGGGCTTAGTACAGCTGAGGTTCCCAGGCCTTTCCCTAATTGTACAATCTTCACAGTGTATTTCTAGCTTTAAAAGAAAACAACTAAACAAAGCAAATAAATGAGAAACAACTTATTTTTCTTTCTCCTTGTAGACCTGGAACCCTCTTGAAATATTATTGACATGAAAGAGATTTGAGCTTTGCATTTTTTTTGTGACTGCAGAGCAACAGAAAAGAAATATGCCAGGCTGTACAGTGCTGCTTTCTGCTTTTCCATCAAGCAAAATGAGGAGGAGATGGAGGAGGAATTGCATTCTGATGTATGCCTGGCCATGTTTCTCACCACTCCCAGACTCCTCATTAACTGCTCACTGCCATAACTGCATATTTTGGAACAACACAAGCAGGCCCTTCATATCTAGTAAGCAGCAGATTAAACCATTTTATATCCAGAATTTTGATAAAGAAAAACCTTTAGGTTCTAAATTGGTACAAGACTGTTCTCAAACAGTCCTGCAACACCCTTCTTGCTATACCTTCTCATGCTATTTACAAACTATACCTATTTTTTAAGCAAATAGAATTAATTAATCTGTTTTCTTAAACTGCTTCCATGATGCTCTGTGAACAGCACCAAGCCTATACCAGCTCCCTACACTGACATATTAAAAAAAGAAGAAGAAAGAAAAAGATAGAGAAAAAGAAAAAGGTGTAGAAACAAACATTTCTGTTTTTCAGAAAAGACATGCTTCATTTCTCTGGTTTAACCAGTTCTATAGGTTATGCCTATGGCTTTACCAATATGGCAGCCAAACCAATTTCCTGCCTTTTCCTTAATTACATTCATCTCAAGCCTCTACTATAATAAAAATGCTGCTACAGTTTTTATTTGACATTCAGATGTATCAAGGCAACATTTAGGTAAAAAACAGAGGCTACTGAACACAAATAAAGTTCTGTCAGTCCTACCTACTAAAAAGCATCTTTTGCCTAAATCAGTTTTTTCTGTCTGCAAACAGGGCCGTTGGAAGAGAGCTACTGATCATACTGAGGCATTCTTGGTGCTTTATGAAAACTACAGCTTTGATGGGATGCTGCTTTTCCCCAGCAGTGCTGCCACTGACAGCAATCCAGATCATGCAAAGAAAATAACTTTTTTAAATCACAGCACTTTCATTCCTGAAGAATGATAGATTCAGCACCAATCCAATAGCCTGGTCCAAAATTGGGAGTGCAGGCTTTTCTGTGCTGGCAGCCCCCTGAAATAACATAAATTCAGATTTATTATGGCCAATTTATAGCATTAACATCTCTTAACCAACACAGATCTTCCCTGCTACTATCACCATCAACAAATGTGATGCTGTGTTGATTCAGAGCTGATTTTCAGAAAAACTGCATCTTCCTGCCTTCACAGGGGCTCCACTGTACCTGACCAGTAAAATGTTGTAGTAATAAGGTAAATAAATGAAAAAATGGCATCACAGGATCAGATTAAAGAGGCACCATTTTGGACATTTACACAGAGATACTTGAAGACACCTTTTATACTAAAAAAAAAAAAAAAAANAAAAGAGGGGGAAGTGAATTACAGCCAGTTTGCCTTGCAGTTCAAAGAACTCAGGATCCCAAGTATCAAGGAGCTGTGTAAAAAAAGGCAGGCAGAAAAGCATCAGAAAATAAAAGCTGTTAGAAACTAATAAAGAAGTCTCAAATGGCAGGAAGAGGGGACAACCAACAGAAGCAAGAATATGTTCAGCACCTATTCCTCTAGGCAGATTGCTCTTCTCAGTATGTTTCTGGCTAGCAGGCTAATCTTGGGAATACTTTTGTTACATTTTCTGTGCCTGTTTCTGGGAACACAACTATGAGAAATAAGCCTGCTGAAAGTATGAGTAGGTCTGGGCTTTGAGCCCTAGTTAAGAGAAAATGTAAACCTTTCTCCAAATCTATGATTAGTTTCCGTGATTCAGGAAGAAGCAAGAAGATAGCTAATATGTTTTTATAAATATTGCCACATCGGCTTCCAAACTTTCCATTAACAACTTGGTGAGTATCCAGTAACAGGAGGTTTTTCAGGGCCAGGACACTGAGGAAATACTGCTGCCTGAAACGTGCACTATTGTAATGATATTCCCAAATGACACAGTAAGGTGGTGACAGGATTTGTGCTTGCCTGAATCACTGCCATTCTGCCAATAAATGTCAGGACTTTGGGTATTGTTCTTTTTCTCAGTTTAATAAACAAAAGGTGCAAAGAGAAGTCTTTTTCCTGAAGGCAGACTGCAGAGGAGAAGAATAGGAGAGTTTATCTTGCTGTTGCCAGAAGGACAGAGAAAGCAGGATCAGCAGCCTCAAGAGCTGCCCAGTGGAGAACTGGAGGAAAAAGGCCATGGCTGAGTGAGTTCAGCAAGCCATGGGCAAACAAGTCAGTGCACCAGGCAAACTGGGAGCTCTTGCTGAAAATCAAGAGAAAGGCTGCTGGGACCAGTCTTGGAGCCCACTTTTCCCAGTACAGAGTGAAGGCAGAACAAGGGTGCTCCTCACCCATCCCAGTGTCCTCTGCTTCCAGCAGCTACAGAGCACAAGAGACTGAAAAATTCCATATGGAGAAACATGTGCTGGCTGCTACAGGGCAAAGTAAACTTTCTAAACAGACTGAGCCATCATGATTTCATCATGATTTGCATTATGTGCAATCCTGAATTGTTTGTTGTGACTTTAGTTGCTAAAACTGGTAGGGGAAAAAAATCACCCCTTAGTTTCATACATATAGTGAGAAAAAGCCAGCATAAGGGATGATGAGGAAGTTGTCCTTCCTTGTGGCCCACCATGCGGGAGAAAAACTCTGACTGACTTACTCTGACTGACTTCTGCAATTAAAAAGGGAAAATGAAAAAGTGTTGTTTGGTAAATCATGAACTTGACTTCTCAGAAGTGGCAGCCTGCTTCCATGAACCAGCATGTCACCCCACCTTTGGAAGGATTTTTTTCCCAAATCAAATCACTCATTTGTAAAAATTGTAACTGCAACCACAGCTCTGGTCCATTTTCAGAGTCACACATTTTCATACCTACACTTAGTGCTTGGTGCCAACATGTTTTGTCCTAAGTACTTCTTCATATTAGCACGTGGCAGACAAACTCTGATAAGAAACACAGCCACTGGGGATGAAGTGAAACAAAAAAGGCTTTTATTGGTAAGAGTTATTCAGATTTCAAAAATTCCAGCAAAAGGCAAATTTTTCCAAACCTTCAGAAGCCCAGATTTCAATATTCAAAAGCTTGTGCTTCTGTGTTAGAGAATTTGGCAATCTGAAGAAATTTTGATGCCTCCTTACATAACTTTGATACTACTTTATACAGTGAGACTCTCATACTTCAGATTATGCCAGTAACTTATTCAGTGATCATTTTTTTCTGCTGTCTGTGCTGATAAGTTGAATGTATGGGGCACTTACATTAAACTGCTCATTAGGCTTAATTTATATTAACTGCAACTACTTAAAGATGAGTTTATTGTCTGGAGCTACATAAACCAGGAAGGAAGGAAGACCCATAAAAAGTAAATTACCTTATTTCTTCCAACACTCTTATTTTCATTATGGCCTTCTACACAGACAAACATTGTGTACTCTAGCTTAAAATTAAGGTAGAACCATGGGACTGGATATGAGGTGACTGCTGTGTCAGCTTGCTTTGAATCCAGCTATGAGCAACCAGATTCAGAAACAGTCTGTCCTGCTCCCTCTTCATGAAACCTTTGGCTTTAATGCTTTCAGCTGTACAAGGTTCTGCTTTTACAACAGCTCCCAAAAAGAAAAAGATGTTATAGAAATGGTAAGAAAGCCAGCAATAGAGCCAGAGGCAGTAAAAAACACCAGAGAGTCGAAAACCTCAGTAAAAGTCCCTTTAAATATAATTATCTCTGCTGGTAAAGAACATGGCAGACACGTGGAGCCAGCCCTGCAGCTGGTGAACAGACTTTGATACAAGTGAGGCTATTTACACCATGTCCCTTTATGTTTAGCAGAGAGCAGGGTCTGTTTGAGAGGACAACCACGAGGCTCTGGGCTGCCTTTGAAGCACTAACACACCATTTCATGCCACAGATATCTGGGTATCATGTGTTGCATTGGCTTCTGGTTTAAACTGTGCTGCCATGGTTAAGCACAGCAGCTGCACAGCAAGGAGGGAATGACTGGCAATCCAGCAGAACAGCCAGTGCCTGCACTCCACCCAGGAGGTGCTGTACGTGCTGGAGGCACAGGAGGACATGTAGCAGCTAACTCTGATAAAAATAGTCAGACTTGAGTCCTGTGATCTAGAAAATAGCCTTTGCCTTGAAGGGGTGGACACCCAAAGGAAGGACTTCTGGCCCCAAGTCTGCTTTCTGCATCAAAGAGTGTTTTTCTAAATCCAAAGCAAGCAAGAAGGGTTGGAAGCAGTGTTTCTGACAGAATATGCCATTTTTAAAATGGCCACATAGCATGGCTCCCAAAGGATTTTTTTCTCTGAAACCACGCCTGTTTTAGTCTCTTCTGCCAAGAAAATCCCTTGCTGCAGCTGTGTCATCAGTGACTCAGAGATTCCCTGATGCTGAGTCTCCAGACTTGTCCCATCAGTGGCCAGTGGCAGCACTGGGCAAGAAGAGATCAGCACAAGAGGACAGAACCAAGACTAATATGTCAGAGCCAGGTTTGCTTCTAGAATATTTTTGCTTGTATTAAACATGAATGAATACATCAGTAATGGAAAAACAGATAAAAACAGACTTTTAGCTGTGATCCCATACCTGGAACATGGAAGTAGAGGAACAGCCACACAAATGTCCTTTCTCTGCAGCTCCCTGCATTGAGAAGCAGGTTACCATAACAAGCAGAATACAAAACCTCAAGCCTGCTACTTCTGGTCTGGCATTTTACACCTTTACCAGCAAGCCTGATGTGACAGACTGCCATTATTCAGTTTACAAGTGACAAGCAAAGTGCTTCCCTCTGTGTATAGGCAAGAAGGTGGGTAACTGAGGACCTGCTGGTGAAAAAAAATAAATAAAGCAAGCTAAGTGCACATTTAATCCCTTGAAATCTGGCTTCAAATATTGAATTCAAAGCTGGTCAACCCCAGGATTTCCAGGGATGTTACATGGGCCTGGGATAGCTAAACATGACCTAGGAGGGTCTCATCTGCCTCCTGAGCACTGTGGGTAACAGCTGACACTGACAGCACAGAGTCTTACAATGTGGGTGAAGTTGGATAAAAAAGAAGGCAGAGATTGTTTTTTTTGCTTAGATCTCTACATGGTCCTATCCATCAGACCCTGATGGTTCAGTGATAGGATCCAACAGCATTAAATATCCACAGCTGCACACACAGTACACACATGTACATACACACACACATGTTCAATACAACACTCACCCTCACAGAAAGGCAGCAAAATCTATCTGCAATATAACACTGCAGTGATAATATCTTAACTGATTGCTATTTCAAGACACTGTCACTGGAAGAGATTTATATCTCTACCACTCTGCCCGCCCATGCAATTAGTCTATCTTTGTGCCAAATTATATTAATGGACAATGAGTGGAAAATTTCTATTTTAAAAAAACATTCACAGGGAAAAAGAAATATCTATGTAGATACATTACCTTTAACAAAAGGGAAAGTTTAAGACTGAGAAAGCTTAGTGCTACAGCTCCCTGCTCAAAAAAGGACTGGAAAATTCCAATTACTGCCTCTCAACTCTAACATATCACATTATTTTTCGCTTATAAACAAAACAGATCACTGCAATTTAATCAGCAAGATAACAGTGCAGATGAGCTTACAGTGTGTGGACAGACATAATTAAGCTTGTAAACCCTAACTCTAAACCTAACCCTGACTAAGTCTAACCCAACCCTTAATCCTAACCCCTAGCCCTAACTATTAACCTTAAACTACACTTTAACCTTGCCAATGAACAACTCCTCTCATAGCAGCCAGGACCAGGGAAACAACACCCACGTGGGGGGAAAAAATCCCCCAGTTGATTGGGTTTTTTTTATTCCAAGTTGAAAAAAGATAATTAACAATTCTACATCAAAGACAACCTGCAGGACTAAAGGCACATGTACACAGTTAGACACATTCAGTCCCTAACACTCATTCAACATCCACTCAATTCCATCCCTCACTTGGAACACTCAGTTGAAGAATATCACTCCCTTTACCTGTCCAGGTCTCAAATTCTTTGCAAGGATTTCCACTATGAGAGAAGTGCTCCTCTCTTCTTCCTTGAACTCATGTCACAGTCCTTACATGACATTCACACAAAACAGAGCTTAAGCTTCAGAAAAACACATCTCTTTGGCATCTCACTAACTCTGTGTACCGAACTGATTTTACCAAAGCAGAAGAAAATTTGACAGCAACTTTCCTTGATCAGACCACTCAGCTCAGTCAAACAGTGCAGGACTTAACAAGCCCAGGCATCTTCATCAATGCAAATAAAACAGTAATTATAAATGGAGCTTTTTCCAAAGAGAGACAGATTGGCAGGTAGCATTTATCTCTTTATCAAATGTGAGGTAGGTACAGCATTTCAACAGAAGCAGAAAAACATGTCACAATGAATATACCAGTATCTTCACAAAGCAACAGGGCTTAGATCCTGCCTTGGTGAAAGCTGGAATCACAATACACTGTCAAATCTACCCAGTTTTCTTTCCCAGGGCACTCTGAGTCCATGCACACAAGTTTAGAGTAGAGCTGTTCTTAAATTGCCACAACTGCTCCACTGAAATCACAATTCATTTCAGCAGGGAATAATTTTTAGAAAATTTCCCTGAGCAAATGAGGTGATCCCATTGGAAACATTCTAGTGTAAGAGAAAACTGTTTTTTTTTTTTTCAATAGAGACCAGCCTCTGATTATCTCCCACACAGCGAATAACACTGTACTGCACAAATAGCCTGACTGATCCACATGGGTGGTTATCATGAGTAAGGCACTACTCACAGTGACCAAAGGTGATAAAAACATCTGTTCCTTCCTGGTAACGACAAAGAGGTGGCCTTCTACTATGGCAGGCATGAGACTAATGGCATGTAGGGAACTGACTCATGTATTAGGTGTGTCCTATCTTTAGAAATAATGTTACACCAAAGAAAATGAAAAAATGGATTTCTACCTTGTGTACAACATGGATTCAGTGTCTTTAGGTAAGCAAGGAATAGAATTCCTGTGTCCTCTCCTTTACACAATTTAAATGATACACACACACAGAAGCAGGTTGAACAATGACAGACTGTCATGTTTGTAGTGAACATACCAAGTCAATTTCAAACATCTGAGATGGGCACTGGGCATGGTAATAACCCATCCTGGAGTTGATAATTCTGCTGTCCTCACATCAAACAATAGCGTAGTTCCTGCCCTAAATAGCCATTTACCCATTCCCCAACACAGTTCCCTAAAACGGTCTGAGAGAAGAACAAGCCCACAAAAGCTTTAGGAGGATACTGAGGTCCACACCACTTCACAGAAGAGCAACATTTTTGCACATATTGCCCTAAATATATCTATTATGAACCAATTACTGTGCAATACAAAAGTAAGGATGTGAATTAAATTAACTCCTGCAACACATCCCAGATTTATCACCAGCATGATAGTACTGATGTTTCCAGAAACTGCATGGAGTAGAAAAACAAAACCAAAGATTTTGCTTTAACTTTCTAATACAAAGAAAAAAAACCTCCCCCACTTCTGCTTCTCTCACATGTCCACTCTGAGCACTTAAGCTCTGTTTGCTCCAGAACAGTTTAAAGTGTAACAACACTTGAGAAGCTCTCCACCACTCACCACCAATGCTGAATATTTCCATGACCACGAAGCACCTTGCAACAAAGATCTGGTGGTCTTGTGGATATACCATGGGATTGGAAGTTAAAAATAAAACCCCAAACCATCTGCATTTCTCTTTTCTAGCCCATGTTTAACTGTACAAATATGTAGGGCGGGGACTTTCACTCTTTCTGTTGAGCAATGCATGAATACATTGGGTTTCTGATCTCACCCGGGAAAGTGCAAAACCCTTAAACTGGAAAAAGACTGGAAACTATTCGCAGGTGGAATAGAGAGACTCAGGATGCACCTTATACCTCGAGGAATAGCATTATAAATGATGGAAAACAGCAGCCAAATCCTGCCTCACTTTTCTTCTCTGGCTCTCTGCTCTGCAAATCCCTGACATTCAGCTCCAGCAGCAGGGGAGCTGAGGAGAAAAAAGACTATTGTTCTGGCCTGCAGAGAGACCGCAATATCAACAAAAATGACACCCAGGCTTTCCAAGCAGACATCTCCTAGAAGGATCTCAGAAAGATAAGCAGTACTAATACACAGAGACTGATAACCCAGTTATACATCAGAACACAGGAGTCTGTTTTTGATAATAGGTAACAGCAAATTCAACCTCAGAGTAACTACAGCAGCTTTCTGCGTGCCACAAGTAATGCCCCACCTACAGCAGATTCTAGAGATCTCTACATCCAGCAGATAAGTATTCTACAGCGCTTTCCTCTTTCAGGAGGATCCTTGTTGCTGGTATTTACATTGCCCAACTCCTCTCAACAAACTGTCTCTCCTTAATCAGGAAATTAGTCTCTGTTTTCAGTTGAAGGGGAGAGGCTTCTGCCAAGAGTGATTCAAAGCAGCAGCCTCTCTCAGCAGGAGCGTGGTATTCTGATGCTCTTAGGGCAGACATTGAAGTCAGACAGCTCCAAGTAGCAAAATACCCACTGAAGCTCCTTTCCATTCCACTCACAAATATCCTTTTTCAGGAAGTAAGTAGTACTTCTGGCTACACAATCTTGGTTCCTGAACAGCTATTCAAATTACCCTTGTACCTTTTTTCTACCACTGAACTACCTTATAGGGATGCACCTGGGCCAAGGCTGCATTACCCTCCCCCCCAAGTCTGGCTACAGCTGCACATAGAAGCCTCAAGTACAAATTATAACATTGGGAGGAAAGGGGAGAATTCCCAGTTTGAGGTTTTCAAGATTTGCAATTCATGACCTGAAGCAGAATTTGGAGCAGCAGGCAACACTAACATTTAGGAAAGGCACTGCATCGACTCTTGATACATTCCCTGCAGCATAATTAATTATAGCCATGGTGTCTTTTTGATAAAGGGCTGTAAAAAAAAAAACCAAATTACCACTTAAGGCCACATTCAACACGGAACAGCAAGAGCCATAACAAAATTATGTGAAAAGTTTATTAACTCATGAATGTGCTATCCTTCCATCCCAAGATGAAAGAGATCTCAAACAGTCCTGTACTCCATTTCTTCCCCATGCCTCTGCCTGAATCAAGTCTGAGTGCTTTCAGGTCATGCACTGGCAGGTATTTCTCCAGCATGCTCTTAAAAACTTCCAGTGAGGAAAACTTCACAGCTTTTCCTCTGCAGCCTCTTCCAGCAATCCATCATCTTTACAGTACACGGGTTTTCCTAATGCTTGATCTGAGTAATTTATTTACACCAAGAATGAGAGTATCATAAGCACTGGTAGACACACTCATTATCATCCCTGCAGTGGCTTGTAATTAAACTTACTCAACACTTCCCAGTAGAGGACTTATACTCAATTGAATTTAGACTATTTGTGTTGAAATTCAGCATCTCAGTCAACTGCCTCAGGGCTAGTTTGAAGAACATTTCAACCAGAGATAATCAGTGATTTCTGTGAATGAATGGCAATATAATGTAAATTGCATGCTAGCCAGAGACGCTCTCTTGGAAAAACTGAGTATTGAGACCTTCCCCTGAGACCCCCCCCACAGACACACATACACCCTTGGAAATTGCAAATATATCCTAATACCACTTCTATGGAAAAGTACTGAAATTTGGCCAAGCTCTTGTTTTCATTCCAGCCTTTCATACCACCACTGCTGCTGCAGCCACTTCACACGTGCAGGAAGGTAAAATCCATGGCAGCTGAACCCAGCTCTCATGGCAGCAGATCCTCACAAGGCAGAAACAGCTCAGAAACACATACAGGTTGGAGCAGGGACATGTGCTCCACACTGAGCCTTTCCAGCTGCCAGCTGTGGCCCTGGTCTTGGCACACTGAGAACTGACAATGGAGTGAGATGCAGGGGAAGATGCAATCAGAATGAAGTCTTCAAGAACAGAGTCTAGGACCTGATACTTTTCACTCTGAGCAAACTCCTTTGTGTTTCAGTGGAACACAGCTGGTTTCCAGTACCTAACTCACCATCTGCCCTTCCACATCTCCTGTGATGCCTCCAGTTCAAGGACAAGGTACAATGGCAAGGCAAGGCAGTGAAAAAGCCTATGTCCCTGCTTTGAGTACAGGACTCTACCTGCAAATAAATGGGGGACTGAATCCAGAGGGCTGTCTCTTCATGGGCATAAATATTTTAAATTAATAGATAATCAACCTGAAGGCATAGCACTCCGATCTGAAATTATAAACACAATCTCACAGATGCTAGATACACCATCTTAAATTCTAATTACTTTCTCCCATTGCTTTCCATCACAATGTATAGAATGGACTCTCACTGGCATGGTGCCTACAGGGTCATTCCACAAGCAGCAGTGAGCTTTTCACAGCTGGAGCATGGGATGGGGCATGAATCACATCAGCATTTTTCAAAGGGACCACTTAGGAAGAAGTTCTCAATTTGCAGTCACCCAGTGAAAGGGAAACAAACAAAACCTTAAATGGGCTAGAAGCAGCTTTGGAGACAGATAAAAAGATTTAGGAAAAACCCACTTTTGACCTCTTATGGTGTAATTAACCATAACAACACACCAGTAAAGAGATGGAGATAAGCAAGGGAAGAACCTCTAAAGAAACCCAGTATCTGGAGATACCATAATCTGTCTTTGCCTATATGAAATGATGTATGACAGTTTGCACCTTAAGGGGGGTTTTAGCAAGAATATAGCATTTCAAGAGAGCATAAAGCAATGATTTGATTAAATCTGGATTAATCTCCAAATATTTTCTTTATTCCTGGTTTTATACTGATGAGTAATTTCATTTTTATGATCATACCTCTTATCTCCATCTACACTTATATCTGAATCTAACACATTATTTATATATACAGGTCTTTGCATGTATTAAAACTCTCCTTTTTCACTTCACTCTTGCCAGAATAGTATTAAATAACAGCAAATAATCTTATTCAGACTGTCTCCAAGACAAAGGAGGGAATCCCCTCAGTCTGTCTTTCAAACCAAAATTACCTCAAGTTAAAAAAATGAAAAGCCTCTAGTGCTTTCCTGCCTAACAGGCCTCTTTACACTGGTGAAATTATTCAGTTGTGCAAATGTTTGCAAAAGAGGGGTCTGTCACCGTAAGCTTCCCACATGCATCTGATTCCAAGGTATGAGCCAATGAGTGTGTCTATCCAACAGCTCTCACATCCACGTAACAGCACATCCAGGGGCATTTGAGTGTTTGAGGGCTGAAATAAGCACAGCTGTGTTTGGACTTTTGCATTTTCCTGGAGAAACTGACTGCTCATTGCTTGGACAGGTGAACTCTTCAGTGTGTAAAAAAACTGGGTAGGTATCTGGCCCAAAGAGTGCTGGTGAACAGAGTGAAATGCAGCTGGCAGCCAGTCCAAAGTGATGCTCTGCAGGGCTCAGTACTGGGGCCAGTCCTGGTCAGTACCTTTATCAACTATCTGGATGAGAGGATCAATGGCTCTCTCAGTCAGACAAGTGTAGGAGGTTCAACAAGGCTCAGTGCTGGGTCCTGTCCTTGGGTCACAACAACCCCAGACAGGGCCACAGGCTGGGGCAGAGGGGCTGGGAAGCTGCCCAGTGGAAAACAACCTGGGGGTGCTGGTGATAGCAGCTGGACATAAGCCAGCAGTGCCCAGATGGCCAAGAAGGCATGGGGCATCCTGGCCTGGATCAGCAATAGAGTGGCCAGCAGGACTAGGGCAGGGATTGTCCCCCTGTACTGATGAGGTCACACCTTTAGTGCTGTGTCCAGTTCTGCATCCCTCAGGACAAGCAGGACATTGAGGTGCTGGAGCATGCCCAGAGAAGGACAACAGAGCTGGGGAAGGGCCTGGAGCACAAGTCCTGTGAGAAGCAGCTGGCAGAGCTGGAGTTGTTTGGCCTGGAGAAAAAGAGGCTCAGGGGGGTCCTTATCTCTCTACAACTCCCTGAAAGGAGGCTGAAGCCAGATGGAGATTGGTCTCTTCTCTTTAGTAATAAGCCATAGGACAAGGAAGCAACTGCCTCAAGTTGTACCTGGGGAGGTTTAGATTGGATATTAGGAAAAAAATTATTCTCCAAAAGTGTTATTAAGTGCTGGAACAGGCTGTCCAGGGTAGTTGGTTAAATACCACCCCTGGAGCTATTTAAAAGCCATGTAGATGTGGCGCTTTGGGACATGGTTGAGTGGTGGACTCGGCATTGGTGGGTTAATGGCTGCACTTGATGATTTTAAAGGTCTTTTCCAAACTAAAGGATTCAATAACTGTTATGCACATGTTCCTGTTCAGACCATGCAGGATTCAAACCTCTGCTATCTGCAGCTGTCTTGTCAATGTACAGAGAGCAAGAACATGCCACATTCCTGGGGATGTAGCTCTCGTAGAACTCACACCACTCGAACAGCTTTCTACCAAACACTTCTTCCAGGAACCTTATCCTTGCTAAAGGCCATGTAAACTTCTACAGACAGGTGTTCTCTATTGCTCTTTTACTTAATTATTCTAAACACAAACAGGGGAAAAGCATAATTTGGTCACTTCAAAAATCCCCAAATGGTCAACCATTTTACTTATTTCGTAATGTTTTCTTCAATACCAAAATTATTTGTGTGAGCAAATAATTTGTGTGAAAAGCTGGAAGAGAAGTTTTTTGGTTCTAATCACTGCAACGTCACTTTAATGGTGGGGAACAACCTTCATTGAAATCTATCACATCTTTGTAAGGAAATGGACTTAATCATGTAAAAGGTCTTACATTTTTCAACTCTTTTAGTATATGCTCCCTATTATAGCACTGGCATTTTGAGAACAGCCAGATATTCAAGCTCTCAGTTTCACAAACAAGCATCTTGTCAGCTTGGAAATACACAGAGAGGAAGCTGCAAAACCAAAACCACACTCTGCACTACGATATTTTAAGACACAAAATCAGAAACCAACATTTCTTCATGGGGGGAAGTTCTCCATGTTCAAAAGACACCAGGATTGACCACAGAAACACCTCTTACAGTGAAGCACTGAGCTATTTTCTACAGTTTTAACATACTTAGGCAAACATGAATTGTACCTTTCATGTAGGTAATGAAAGCTGGTCTTTAATAAGTGAGACACAAAATACACAAAAAATATGTAAAGTAGCAATTTTTTTGTAAACAGCTGTTAGGTAGGTATTTATGCAAAAATATCCCAAGCTAGGAGGCATCCCTCAAATGCATCAGCAGCTGTAAACATACAGTAAAGGGAGAGTTCTTGGCTGAAAAGGCTGGCATTTCAGAAAACAAGCTGACATTCCCTCAGCCTTGCCTCCCCTAGAATGACTAAGCTAAACAAACAGTATCTGTGTGCTGTCAATGTGAAAAATCACTGCTGGTTATGCACCATGGCTCACCCAGAACGGTAACATGAAATCAAAAGCCTAAACTTTTCCAATGTACTGCCTCAGACAGAAGTTCCTGGCAATGATGGAAGATGTTCAGAAGAAAAGATCAGCTGAAACAAAACTTAATGTACTTCATAAAGTGCTTGCTGGGATTTTTTTCCCCCAATGATTGCTGTGTAGCAGAAACAGCCCTAAAAATCAAATGGTGATATGTATCTGAGAGCTGTAATTTACACACCACAATGCCAGTTTGGGCAGGACCGGCCAAGAAAAACTTCTTTGGACTCCTCTGGCTTTAAAACCACTTTTCTCAGGAAGCAGCACAAAAAACAACTAACCAAGAAGCTCAGTATAGAACACAATGTGGCTGATCACATGAACCAATTTCACAAATAGGTACCACATAGGTATTGTGTAAGATACATGTGACCCTGTATCTTGTACCTTTTGGTACCTTGAGTCAGGCCTAAGGAGGTTGTTTCCAAGCAGAGGAAAATATTAGACTGCCTTTGTGTTTCCAATGACCAAGAAAACCTCTGCTGGGACTGGTGCAAGCAATGTAATTTGCTAACAAAAACCCACTACCAAATGATCTGGAGCTGCCACACAACTGGGAAAATTAGTCTGTGAGCTGACAAACAAGAAATGTGAACACCAGACATCTACAGCAGTATGTGGTACATACTACATTCTAAAATAGTCATAAGATGTTTAAAACTCCCAATATACTTCAAATGCAAGTTCCAGTCCAGGATTTCTACATTTCCATCACAGATATTATTATGAGGACAGTCTGTGGCTATGGAGCTCTCCAGGTGACTAACTGATTTTATGAACCAGTTATCTTGAGCACTCTGGTTCAGCTCTTCAGATATAGCTGGCTGCAAGATGTGATTGTTCCCTCCCTACTGTCATCCCCAAGTCTCCAGACCATATTTTCTGCTTTCTGCCCTTTTAACCTTCTGCTGCCTGTGTTATATTAAGTCCAGACCATGACATGAAACTCCCTGTGGCAAGAGCACTCATTGCATCTCTCAGGCACAGACTGTAATTTCTCTGCAGGACAGTCGCCAGTAAAAGTTATGACACCAATTACTGGGCAGTAATACTCACACAGCATTAAAAACCCCTGGCTTGTGAAAGTCTTAAAAGTGCCTGCTACAGCAAATGACTTGCTTTATGTATTTTCCCATTAGCAACACATGAAATGATTAAACAGACCCCTTTTGGTGCCCTGCATGCTTTGAGGCTGCAAGCATTTTCTTTCCAGTGGATGATGTGGCTTTTGGATTTGGTTTGGATGAAGTGCCAAAGGAAGGCGTCATTCACTCGGCATAAGAGAATATTTGTTTCACATGTCTCATGCCAAAAGGAAACCAACTTCATTTTGGTCCTGCATCAGGACCAACTCTCCACTTGCCAACAGCAATGAACTGACAGTACTCTAGGATTGCTTTTCTCTACATGTTCATCTTCTGGAAAAGTCTAAAACTAGTAAGAGCATTCACAGCAATCTCATGGAGTCTGCTGCCAAGGCATACAATGAGAAGACAGTCAAACCCAGTGATCTTCTCAGAAGTATTAAAATTATGTTTGACAATTTTTAACAGTCTGAAATTACTGACATTTAATAAGCAACTGTGCATCCCCCTAGCTCCAAGTGCTACCAGCTCTAACCTGTCTTCCCATCCCTTCTAACATGCAGCTCTTTCAAAAATATTCAAATATAAACTATCCTAATTGACATATACTGCATCCCTCTCCTTTTTTCATATATAAGCACACAGATAAACGTCCACAGATGTATCTGGATACACACACTCCTAAATAGAAGAAGACATGAAGATAGGTACCAGCACTTACTCAAGTTCAGGAGGGTGTATTGTCCCACAACAGCTGTTTCCAAGGCAGCTGGACTTGTGACTATCAGCCTTAGTGAACCAGACCTCCAGCTCACATCATTTGGCATGGATGACAATGCCTGGCTCCAGCAGAACTGCCCTCCATCAACACCAGCTGAGCAGTTTTAAGCACCTTACAGAAGCTTACTGAGATAAACGTCAAATATTTTTCAGCTGCGGTTTGGTCTGTTTCTTATATCTCCCACTCAATTCCTCATTCCACAGGAATTAGGCTGAATTCAAGTATCCATGGAGCTGAGCTATCTACACACATTCCAAGAGGTGGTTTACATTCCAGATGAGCAGAACTGACAAAGAAAAACCTGATTTGCTGAGAACTTGTACTTATTTTATGACAGGTTTTGTCCATTAAAACCAGGAACAGTGAGAAAAGTGAATGTATTTGAAGAGCGGCTTTCACAACAGCCCCATCAATTAAATGGATGCAAATTATTTATGCCCTTGTCCTGCAAAGACTGATGGATATCCTCAACACAGGACACCTGCACCTCAAAAGGAGCACAAATATACAAGAGCACTGCTCAACAAATGCAAAGATGCTCAAAGTAGGACTCCCAAATTTGCAACAAAATGTCAAGCACATCATCTTCACCCATTCCTCAGAAGCCAAAGTAATGCTGCAAGCACCAAGAGACAGCTGCCTATTAGGCTGCAACCAGAAATACTTTCTGCTAAAGCTCAAAATGTACTGTTTATATTTATCTTTGGCTGAAATTCATCTTCGCTCCCAAAGCTCACACTGTATTTCAATGTACACAGAAGATGTTTGTCTCAGCTAAGATCACATCCACATAAATTTTGAGACAAGCTATTTACATAAAAAGAAGGCCTTTTAGTATTCTCCTGGTTATAACTATTTGAAAAGATCAAAAAGACTTTGGTAGTCAAATTTAAATTAATATTTCCTAAAAGTGGCTCGATGTCAGACAGCTGCACTTCTTCGGAGGTCTCCTCCTCTTTGTGAAAGTGATTAAAGATTTAATATCTCTGCTTCTGCCAATTGTAGCTCATCTAATGCAGACCACTGGGACTAGTTTAAACATATTTGGGTTTGTTTTTTTTAATAATGTGTTATTTATAAAACTGTACTTAGCATTGCATCAATATTTTAATGCTAAGGACTCCTTTTCTGGAATGTGTTTTTACCTGGTGCAAACACCATTCTTCCTTGCCTGAAACATAGCAAAGAAATTTCTAGTAACAAAAATACAGATTGTGTTCTGCTTGTTTTTGCTCAGAAGAGAAGAGAAACAAATTTTTTGCTTCTGATTTGCTCAGTTCATTTTCACATATTTATTTTTGTTACCACAACAAGGACATGTTTTGACAGGAGAACTTGGTCTTCTATTTTCCTTGTGTACCACAGTAGGGACCATATTCAACAAGCTATTTACATTCCTTATTTACCACTGGTTTCATTAGAATAGGTCTGTATTTTATTGGCTTTCCCATTTATTCCACCAAGAATTAAGAACTGAAATAGTCTCTTGGATCTAGCCTGAACTATGTGCTCCATTACCCCTCTTAAATCACAGCCAGAAAATTCTTCCCCCAGCTCTCTTAATTGTTCTCCTCTCCTATTCCCAGTTAGCAAATTTAACTCTGAACTCAACATGATTGTCTCTGCGAAGAGAAGGAGAGATCGATCTGCATTAACCATGTTTTACAAGCACATTTGGAGATTCTCCTCCTGGGATCTGCCAGTGTAAGACAAAGAGTTAATTTGAAACACATTATCTCATTATTCATGGCAGAGGAATGGGAACTACTGGCAAGATGCCAAGTCACTACCTATTTCGTGTCTGGATTGACAAACAAGCAGCTGTTTTAAGTTTAGGCTGGTCTTTCCATGGAGGGTTTTAGTTTGTTTTTTTAAAAAAGAAGTATTCTGAGAGTGAAACTCCTTGGCTGGTATGTGAAAGGGGCTTCCAGCAAGCAAAATAATGCAAACAATACATTAAAATGTGACTGGCAGATTATCAGCATAATAGAGGGGTAGCATAGGTGTCAGACAAAAGCCGTGTCTGTGACATGGAGAATGCTGCTGATAGAAGCAATAAGGGAATAACTTAGCAACAATTACTGTCCTCGAGGTCATGATTTGTGCTGCTGAGGCCATAGAATCCAGCTCAGCTGCCAACACTGTCCCGAAAAGACAGCAGTGAGACAATTTGTCCTGATTTAAGAGGTGAGATGATGCCTGGTTTATTACATTACAAATTCTTAGCATGGAGCCCTGAAATCACCCTCCACCACCAGAATGAATAGGCAGCAAATGATGAGCAGCAAATTATAGGTGTTGCTACTGACTTCCCCCTCAAAGAGACACTGCTGTCTGGATAAGACCCACAGAAGAGACCAAGCCAAGGAAAGGAGCCCCACAACCTGAGGTACAGGACATGTGGTAAGTCTGCAGGAGAGCTTCTCTGTATCAAGAAACTCCACATCACAGCAAGCCCAGGCTCTTTGTTGAGATCCTTGGCCACAACTCTGCTTTCTGAAGTAACAAGAATTTGGGGGATCAAGCTAAGCATCCCATTCCAGATGAGCAAAATTGTTCAGAGCTCTGTGCTAAAAACACAGCTCCTGTTTCCTCTACAAGTTCTTCCTACCTTGAAGCACCACCAGCATACTGAGGACAAAGGATGCATGTGTCAGAGGTGCTTTTGAAACCAATAGCACAACACTAAGCAAGAGCAACCTGCCCAGAATATGCAGCTGGTTTTCTGTGTTCCTGTTGGAGAAGTCACAAGACAAGAGGGGGAGCATCCCAGAAGCTTAGAAATTATGCAGTTTCATACACTAAGGCATTTTCCTTGCTCAGAGGGACCAGAATAACTATGAGGCTGTATTTGCTTCATCATGACTCCCTCGTGATTGCCAAGACTCCTGCATGTTCACAGAACTGCTGCATACTCATGAGTCAAACCGTGAAACTCACGAGAACAACTTGAAAAAAAATGACCAAACAAAAAACAACAAAACACCACACCATGAGATTATTTTAAAATATATTTTTTCTGTTATTTTATTTCCTTCATGGTTCTCAAATAGGAGATGCGAGATATGCAAGATGTTTCAGCATTTTCGGGTCACGTTTCTGGGTGATCCCCTGGTTCCCAGAACTGGAGCCTAAAGGAAAATATCATCTACCCCAGGTCTAATATGACAGAGAAAGGAAAGCAACAACTCAGCAAGACAAACACCCAAGAGCATGAGGTTGGTTCTGGGTCTGTTTAAATCAGCTGGAATTGTACTGCAGATTGCAAGAGAAGCCTCCAGGTCTTGTGCTCCCAAAAACCCAAGGGAGGGAAAGCCTGAGAAGATACCACTTTGGCTTTTCTCCAGTCCTTGTCAAAACAGAAAAAAGCAGCTTAAGAAAAACCCATCAGCTTTACAGTGGTATATCTGAGAATGTCACACTAACAGAGGAACTGTGCCCCTGTCTTAAACAGTAGCCCTGATTGTGCCCTGGCTTTGAAGAATTTCCTTGGAGCAGCTTAAGAAGTATTTTTAGGCTGAGATACTGGATTTTTTACTGCAGCTACCAATGCATGTTATCTTTTGCTGTTTCTGTTATGGGTCCATTACCCTCAGGAAAATACCAGGCAAGGAGCAGCACCTTTTACAACTGCAGCAGCAAGACTGCCCAGAGCTCATCCATCAATGCCCAGAATATACAGCTCAGTAAAACACTCAGGAAGATGACTGGACTGTATAAGAGAAGACACCAATCACTACTTTAAACAGCCCAGGGAAGTTCAAAGGGTCAAAGGTGTTTCATTCTTGCCCACATCCTCATTTAATAGTATTTTCAAGGGCTCATTTCAGATCCATCTACATTGCCATTCCAAACTATACGCAGGATGATTTGCAGCAATGACTGAACTTACATGAAGGAGAGGCTGAGGTGGATTTTTACCTCTAAATATTGAATGCCAAAACAGCTAGCATGGTCTGAAAGGCTGGTGAGTAAATGCTTGTGGTTCAGACAGCAAGATTTAGGAGCATAATTATGAAAATTTTCTTTATACACTCTTTATATGGTAATATACTCACCTTGTTCCCCTCTTTCTGAATCAACAATCACCTCCGGCAGACAATGGCTCAGAAGCACCTGCCAGTCACTGATCTGAACTACCTTCCTACCCAAGTGACTGCAGAGATTGTTAGAGTGGGCCTGATGCACCCTCCCCAGCTTTCAGCCATCCATGGAGCCCCTATCCAAAGCATCCCAAGGTGGGAATGCAAGCCCTGAATACAGGCTTTGGCACTGGGATGCAGGCATCCTCATCCAAAGCAAAGCTTCAACAGTGAGCTGCTCCCAAGGGTAATATTTGCTTATCATTGGGAGGGAAGACAGCTCTGACCTCTTGTGTCATCACAGACAGGCACAGTGTGCTGATCCAGGAAGTCTAACCTTCCCAAAATAAAGAGATGGTTTTGTAGGACCTGTTTTAATGTGCATGGGCACCAGTTCAGAAAACGTTCAACAGAGAGGCAACTGGGCCTCACATCATCTGGGTGTGATATGAACCAACGCCCCAAGTATTGATGTTATTTGGCATTTCTCCACAGCAGATGGGATGGATGGATGGATGTACAACAGACAGTTTTATTTCTGTGCCTATGAGTAACAGCTCTGCCACACATCCACCACTGTAATGCACCAATTCTTTAGCTATGGGTAAGACAAATCCCACAGGCACCTGAGCTTACAGACATACAGAAGCACATAGGGGTTTCAATAATTAGTTTTAAATAAATTAGAAATTTGCAAGAGAAACAGACCTCACACTTCTCTGAATACAGCTAACAGCTTTTCCTAGTATTTAAGAGCCAGTTATATGCCTCACTTTGAGGAAAAAAAGAAGGGGTCTCTTTTGTTGTAACAGTGATAAAAAGCACCTAGCAACTTGGACGTCCCAGTGGAAAGAATGCAAGAGATTCCACTTTCAAAGAGCTTAGCAGCCAAATTTTGCAAGCCAGGATCTTCTCCAGCATTTTCAAGTGGCATATCAAAGATATAACCTGAAATCAGGACTGACATTTGAAAAACTTTGACCACTCCACATCTGTGAAATCTTCTCAGCTCATGCCCTGAAATCAATTTACACGTCG
The DNA here is from genome assembly GCA_013397375.1 of Toxostoma redivivum. Classification (NCBI taxonomy): domain Eukaryota; kingdom Metazoa; phylum Chordata; class Aves; order Passeriformes; family Mimidae; genus Toxostoma; species Toxostoma redivivum. Next base: position 276,832 of record VXBI01009128.1, read on the forward strand.
GATTTCCTAGGAGAATATACTTGGTGAAAGAAAGCCATATATCTGGAGGTGGATTACAAGGCAGTATTCCTGATATAGCTGTAATCAAACTGAAAACAAGAAGAGGGAACATTGAAGGCTTGGGACTGAGACTAACAATCATGACTGCATTTAAACCTGATGAAAAGGAGATGGGGAAATGGGGAAAATAAATCTTGAGACCAGTAGTTCAAAACAAAATGTCCTCAGCTGAAAATAAAGATGTCATTGTCAGAAATGTCTTAAGGATAGTTTTGTTTCATTTAACAGAAGAACGCAATATCCAAAAATGACTCTGAATTAAAAACTAAAATAATTGAGGTAATTGAGGATATAGGTTAATACTACATATTCAATAAATATTTTGGAATAGTCAATATATTATTAATATTTTTTTATTAAGAATAACAATGCAAGAATAACATGAAAGAATGTCTAAATTTGAGAGAAAAAAAAGCCCCAAATCCCTACCACATAAATGCTAACACAAAAGGATCTAGAGAAGCATCTCCCTAGGAAGTATTCATTGCAGTGTTTTAAAATTACATAGACTCAATTTATACTGTCTTTCTAGGACAGCAGTTCAGTGATGCCAATCCTACAGAGACTAAACTGTACACCAGGGGTTTGTGGAACAGGACTACTTGCTTCAATCAGGATGTAGAACTGACAGCAGCCATGGCCTTCAGCATGTGAAGAGTTCTGGGATATCATTATTGCTACACACATAGTTTGGGGCTCCTACTATTCAGTGTATTCTGTCATGAGGTATAAAACACTGCATCAACCAGGAAACTTGGAGAATTTAAATTAGCTTTGATTTTCTTTCTGTCCTTATGCCCAAGTCAGAACACCTACCCTTCTTCTTAGTACCTCCTGCCAAATTTTAAAAACACAAGATGTAACAAAAAAAGCACTCTAGTAACCTCTGCTGCACTAATCAACATCAAAGCTAATAAATCTCAGCTAATACCACACTTATGCTGGTGTTGGCCTGATTACTATAATGTGATGATCATCAAAAGCAAAGGGGACTTCAGGAAATTTATCAGGCATTGCCTTTTCATATAATTTTCCCCAGGTGATAAGAAAAAAATCATGCAAGGATCTGGCACAGCTCAATCTTGCAGTACAGAAAAATAAAAGGAAGTTTTGTCAGTGGCTTCAGCAGCTGTGAGACCAAGGTGCAGGTGAACTCAATGTGGAAATGCAGACTGGGCAGTAAAGATGACACTGCACCTAAGCCAAGAATGTGATGGTAAATACCCAGATATCTATATCCAACTCCACAGCTGCATACCTGAACAAAACCAGCCTGGTTTTACAGGGCCTGAGCAGCCACAGGTTTCATCAACTCCAACAGCAATTGCAACAGTCCTCACTTCTGAAAGCCAACAGCTTTCACACAAGTGACTAAAGGACATCTCAGCTCAGGCACCAAGAATCCTGAATTTCCTTTTTCCTATTGAAAAGTTCAGAGACTGGAGTTATATAATACTAAATACATTCATAAAATAATAATGTGTCTCTTGTACTATTTACTTTGTCGTGAAAACATGCCTTTTCATTTTCCATTTAAAGGGTTTCAGTGTATTTTCTCATGTGGAACATGAACATGAGTCACATCAGTTTTTATTTAAGAAAATACAGCCTTCTAGCTCTCATAATAACAAAAACATGAGAAGTGAACACTTATCAAAAAGCCCAACAACAAACTAGGAGAGCTGATTGACAAAACAGCCTAAGTGCTGAGGAAGCCTCGAGCATGTTTTTCCCACTAGTGCTGGAAATTCAATATGTATTCTTCTTGAACCTGTAAAAAATACCAACCAAAATGTAACTTGAAATAAGAAGAGGCAAAAAAATTGCCCTGTGTGCTGAAAATCCATTTACCTGCTTGCTAACTGCCCAATTTGGGGACCATTTCAAAGACTCCATGTTACAACAGTTGAGATGAAAAGATATTTAGTTCCTTACAGCATTCATTGGTTTCAGCTACTTCTAGAAATTGAGAGAACTAGGTTAGCATTTGCATTTCTGCACACCTCCAAGGGATGAAAACAAGCTGATAAATTGTAACAGCACAGAGAAATCGATGCGAAAAGCCATAAACTGTCCTCACAGTGCCAATGTAAACTCTGCACAAAGTTCAAGCCCATCATGACCAAAAGATAGATAGATGGTCTTATCAGATGGAAGTGGGTTAACACAGGAAAGAAATAAGTCATACCTAGAGGAGCTGACTTGAATGAGGAAACAGCAGCACTGAATTTTTCTTTAGATGTGACTGCTCAGATTACAGCAATGAAGAGACTTTTATGAACATTTTAAGTTTTATAAAAAGTATTTTTGTCTTGCCAGAAGAAAACTACGGGGTATAATTCTTGTTTACAGCAGCAACTGCTTTCCACTTATCTGTGTAAAGAGACAGAAATGTAATTTTCCAAATCTGAAGATCCTTTTGCCTTTCCAGAACAACAAAAGTATTACAAGCATGAGATGTTTGTCTAGGTGTTTTTTCTCCTTTTAAAGAGAATTTATGTTAAAATAAAATGTGCAAGTAAGGGGATGATATAGCTAATCTCTTGATATTCTTTATAGCAGGAATCAATCTGCAAGCTGTTTCAAGTAACTAACAAAACCCATACCCATTAAAACCTACAGAGATCTCATTGCAAGAGAAACACAAGCAGAAACTAGAGAGGTTCTCACAGTGGAGCCTTTTCAGAATATATCTGAAATTTCAATGATCATAGGAGGACTTCTGATACAAATAGGAAAAAAGACCAATTACAAATCGGGACTAGATGGCATTCACTTCCAAATTTAAGGACACATAGTTGAGATAGCCTAGTTACTGAAAAATTAAAAACATGCAGCCTTTAGAAAATATTTTGCAAGGATATGGCGAGCCACAGGTCTCTATGACTAAATGCTTGTATCTGGCAACTTCATGAAGCCTTTAATAAAGGACAACAAATGCCCAGATAAATACAAGCTCCTTGCAGAGTCAATACTGCTGCTGTAAGGGGAGCCCTGCCTCTCCAGTCTCTTGGAGCTCACACAAAATATCAGCAGCCAGGTGAATAAAAGTGATTCATCTCACATAATCCAGATTTCAAGAAGAATTGTGATAAAGATCTTTATCTTAAGTTCTCAAAAGCTAAAAGCTTCAGGATAAGAAGAGATGCTTCCAAATAGAAAAAGAATAATTTAAAAGTTAAGAAACATAGAACTAAGGGTTCAGCTCCCAGTGAAAGGAGGTCATCAGTGAAGTTCATTAGGAACCCACACTGAAGTAGGGAAGACAGCATTATAAATCCACAGCTAATTCACACATGAAATTCTACATGAGGCCCTGCTCCTCTCACCTTAAACAAGATAAATTAGAGCTGGAATATGCCCATGGAAAGGCAGCAAGAATGATTAAAATTCAGTCTAAGGAATGACTTAATAGTCTGGGACTCACTAGTCTGGAAAACACCTGACTTAGGGGGAAAAGGTCTGTAAAAGGATGACTGGCATCAATGTGCATAGTGACTGATTGCTTAGTGTCTTCTCCAAAGCAGGACCTTGAATCTACTAAATGAGCTAACAGCACCTCTGCTCTTCACTCAGGCAGGGTCACCATGTGAAAGGACACCAAGTTCAAGGAGTTGACATCTGCTCAGGAGGAGACTGAATCAGAAAACTGAGTTTTCTTGCAAAGCAGAATGCAGGATACAAAAACTGGTGCCTGGGTTTCAGTCGAAGGCTTCAAATTTTATCATCTTGCAGCTGGGCAGGTGAAGCTGTTAAGGGGTTACTGCAATATACAGACATGCCAATAATGTCTCCTGCAGCAAAGTAAAAAGACCCCTACATGAAAGCTTCTGCATTCATTTTTACCTTCAATTTAAATCTCTTCCTTGCATCTATGAATACAGAATCAGAATGTACACAGAATCCAACTGGAAATCTTTCTACAGCATTGCATTAGGGAATCACCTGATGTTCATCCTGCAGTCACTACCTGTAAGATGAGCAAACAGCTCAACAGAACAGCAGATGTTACAGAATTATTGCTCATCTCCTGGTTTATCACATTTCCACTACGAGGAAATCACAGCTTTGTCCAGTGTGGTTTGAAAGCTGAAGCAGGCGCTTGCCATAAATGCTGGTCGCATTTCTTCATTATAGGCTCCTTGCTGGGTTGGAAGCAGAAAGCTCATTAAATGTGACTTGTAGGTCTAATAGTTAACTTACAGAACAATGAGAGAAGTCTACATTAGCTCAGTCCAGAAGGTGGCTGCACTTAATTGCTTCTTTCAAAGACCTGTTCCTTTGTGAAGAATGGTGGAGAATTGCTGATCATTATTACCAATTTGCTGGGACACTTAAAACATCAATCTCCTTACACAGAAAGCATTTGCTGAAATTATCACCATTTACACTGCCTGATGAGCTTTTGCTCCTCTTTGCAATTTGGAAGTCGGCCACCCCATTAATAGATTCTCAGACAGGTTTAAGCAGGAAGGCATTAGTATGTCTCTGCTAGTAATAACAGTGCCATGGCAGAAGTACCAGTGAGCCTGCTGAAAAGCAATCACATAAGTATCTATAGTCTTTGTGCAAAATTAAATTGCAGCCACGGAAATTAAAATCAGCACTGGTTTGTTAGTTAATGAATGGCTGAGGTCTTACAGAGTAGTTCTGATTTTAATGAATTGAGCATAGAAATGCCGGTCAAGTAGATATTTAACCCTAAAATAGAAAAAATATGGTTCTCTGGTTGCTGCTGAATTAGGCTGGGGATGGAGCTAATGGCATAAAGATGACACATTTTGGTCCAGGTCTATTCGATCTTATGCCAGGTACCTCTGTAAAGAACAACCCTTAAGGGATGCTTGGAGACCAAAAACAGCCCCCTCCCTACCCTTCACACCTCACTAAAAGGCCTGAGGTTTAGGAGAAGAGCTCTGGTCCTCTTTTCCTTACCTGACCTACTCCAAATCCCCCCTCAACACAGCACTTGCTGAAAACAACAAACCAGCCACACTCCCAGCTTCTTTTTCACAGTTGCATCCCCAACAGCAATCATTGTAGCACAGAGCCACTGGTGTCAAACGTAAGGGAGAGATTCATCATGAAGGGCAGCTCAGGAGTCACTTCTGCCATTTATTTCTGCACTGAAATGCCTCAGAGTCCTAAAGACAAGCTTAGCTCCTTCCCATGTCCCACTTACTGATGTTAAGGCCATAAACAGAAACAAGGAGTGAAAACACAGGAGGTAATGGTTTGGGTGACTATTCTCCCAAATCCTGACTAAGCATTCTTCAGCGCACTGAAATCATTAATACCTTGTTCCCATGGCAGCAGCTCATTTTAGAGCAGTTTAATTCCACCCAAGACTAACATGAAATGTTGGAAGTTATTCAAGTACCTACTACCAACTTCTTCCCACAGATCCACAGCACGTGAGGCAAGAGTCAAAGCTTATTTCACTGGGGGTTTTTTTGGCTCAACTTTTGCATTTCAAAAAACAACAGAAAACCTCATCAGAAGACCTGTACCAGGTCAAAATGAAGACAATTCCATTAAAATGAAAACTGTTCTGGAAGGAATGGAAGGTGCAGCATGCAGTTGGCAGCTGTGGCAGAGGGTGCTGCTCACCTGGCACAGCTCTTGCGCAACGCAGCAGATTGTGCTGAAAAACCCTTTCAATGAGAGGGTGAAGGAGGCTTGAGTAATCAATAAAGCAGCCAACGATACTGCAATACCTTTGATCTGCTTTTGCTTACTCAAATATCAGCTCCTTAAAAATCTATGAATAAAGAAATACAGTAACCAGACACACCTACAAGTAGACTCCTGAAGTTACACATTTACTACTACTGTGCCACTGAACAACATAGGGAAAATTAAGTAACTGCTAAGTTACAGGCACCTTTTAAAATGTGCTTCTAGCCAGCTGTAGAGAGCTCTGAATTCCCTTACAGTTTAGATATTAAACTTGAAGACATAAAGGACTTCAAATACTAAGTTGTTAACTGCCAGCCAATTTTAAAACAAAATAATTAACACACATACAAGACAATATTTGCCTTGCAATTAGTTATATGCCACATTGTTTCTCACCAGCCTGTTCATTTCCAACCCCCTCCTAGCCAAACAAGCCAGAAATAGCTGCCTGAATCCTAAAATGTCCCAGCTCCAGCCATTTGAAAACTCATAACAGTCTAAGAAGTAAGAGAGCCCTGTCAGCTACAGTCCTTACAAAGGCATACATTAATCCAGCTTGCATTAGGGAAATTATCTCTGCTCCACTCTTTTTTGCCATCTTCTGCTCAGGAAATATGTCTCCCTGCCAGGCAGCACCAGCATGTTACTAGAAATACAAAGAGCAGACAAAATTAATCAGGAAACCAGTAAGTTAAGCAAGGAAATAGGCCTGGGTGGGATGAAGTGACACAATCTTGAGAAGTAAAATTAAGTCTAGTCTCACATCAAGCCTGGCTGAAGGCTTCTGTTCCCAACTTTTCCCTGGGACTACTGTCACCTAGGGCCATCACCATGGCAAGTAATGAAGGCATAAAAGAAGAAAAGTCAAGTGCCCAGCACAGCCGGGTCCAAGGATGCTGTGCAGTCTCACACACAGCCAACAAGCCAATTAGCTATTCTGAACAGTCACACTAAAAAATGACTTCTGTAGACCTTCTGTTCAGTTTGAAGGCAGAGAGACCTAAATTTGGATCTGCATGCTAAGCCTGGCACATCTCTGAAATAAGCTCACCAGCAGCAGCAGCAACAGAAAGCCAAGCGTAGGAGCCAGCAAAAAAAAAACCAGAAGCGCAAGCTGTACAGTTCCAAGGTGGAAGAGACATCTTGCTGGCAGGAGAAATACACTGTTGTTCCAAAAAAAAAAGAAAAAAAAAAAAAAAAAAAGAAAAAAAAAAACCAAAAAAAAAAAACAAAAAAANAAAAAAGGGAAAAAATACATCCCAAAACAAGACAACAAACAAAACAAACCTGACCTCGAAGCTTTAGGCACCCTCCTATTGAGACTGATTATGCAAAAGCTGGTTTTCTTCCAAGGACACCACCAGACGTAGGTGGACAAATCCCACTGGTACAGGCAGGGTTGCTGAGAAGGCATTTAAGATCAGGAAGATAACATTTAAACCCTCCATTCCCACAGGAGGGGAAACTCCCATACTTTATACTTGCTGGGACACATTCAGCTTTCCCTCTGCTGTACTCTGGAAGTGTCTCAAACTCACTGCTAGCAGTGTTTTCCTCATAGACTGAATGTGCTCAGCACGCTTGGGCCCCACTAGCTACTCCACAACCTCCTTGAACTGAGAGGAGAGGGCACTAAAGGGTAGAAGAAAATATCAATCTGCTGTCCAAGCTCCTCATAGTGCATTCCTGCAGACAGTTTGCTGTGCTCACAATGTCAGCTCACCTTTAACATTTTGTCCATAGTAACTTTACGGTCCTTCTCAGTAGGGCTGCACAAAAAACAGCCAGTCCCCAGCCTGGCTAATGCTACCATCCAGTTCAGCCTACAACAAATACTCAGCTTTTTCCAAAAATAATACCCATTTAATTTCTTTAAGGTCAGTAATTCTGCCTCTTGTAAAACAATTGTAGCAGACTTAAGCCAAGTAGGAGTAACACGAGCCACACCAAGTGTTGTGGAAGTACTGGGAGATACGGAAGCTTGCAGGATCTAAACCAAGCCAAGGACTTACAAGAGGCTCAGGCCAGGTCTTGATTCAAAGGAGTGTGTATTTGACTAATGTTTGTCATGCAAACTTCTTACCCAGGATTTCCCAATTTCTGTTTAAAGAAACCTCTTGTGCCCAGTGATTGGTGAGATTGGCTGTAGTCCTGCAAACAGTAACAAAACCTATTATATACTGCAAAAGTACTGCAAATATTTCTCAGAGGCAACAAAAATGAAAACACTTTGATAATTTCTGTTTTACTGGGGAAAACAACATTTTCTAGCCCTTACAATTTTTCCCCCCACAGGCTCAAACCTTTGCCATTTCAAAACAAGCTGATTGTCACTGATATATTTCATGTGAATGCTTCCCTGCTACCTTGTTCTGTCCCTTCTCGCTATCATAAAGTAAGCCCATACATTCCTAAGACAACAAATACCCATCTTTAATAAACTAATGGTCTGTGTAACATCCATCACAATGAAGCTTTGATGCTAGATTAGAAGCTCTAGGTATTACTATATGAGTAAATAACAATTTTTTAGCCAGGATAATAACAAGAAGCCTAGATAAGCAAATAGCTGAAGCGGGCAATTGCTTGGCAGAAAAAGAAGCATAAAAGATGAAAAATAAACCCAAAAGAACTAGACTGAAATAGAGAAGTTCCTCTTGAACACTCTATTAGAACTGACAAAAGACTCAAAACTCTCTGAACAGAGTCTCTTTGTAAATTATATTTCCTAATATCATCTTCTAATAGCTGATTAAGCCCTGCAGCTCAGCAAGCCAAGGCAGCCCAGCTATCTGATCTCTGCTCTCACAGATACTCAGACTGTTCTCTCGGGTACGTAGGCTGCCTTGACAGATAAACCAGAGTATAAATAACAGAAAAGAACTGAGCACCACATTCCGTGTCGCTTGGCTTTTCACTTATATTTGTATAAAACCACACAGGACAGCAAAATATTTTCATAGGTAGGAGGCATTTATCCATTGCAGAACAAGTGAAATCAAAGGCCAGAAAACCACCACCCAGCCATCCTTGCTGCAGAGAGCTTGTTGGGGTAAAAATCATCTGACCGTGTCTCCTTCACCTGTAGTAGGAGTACTGCTACTGATTTTCAAGGGAGGCATCTCAGTGTCTCATTTAACATACCCAGAAGTTCACATTAAATAGCTAAATCTACAGCAGATTACCTGAAATCAGGATTGTTACAGGTGGGTTTTGCTGAGGTAGCAGGAGTCCGTGAGCAGAAAGGCTCTCAGAGTCACAGATCGACTAGGTTAGAAGAGATCTTTGAGATCATGCATGACCAAACACCACCTTGTCAACCAGACCATGGCACTGAGTGCCACATCCAGTCTTTTCTTAAACACCTCCAGGGACGGTGACTCCACCACCTCCCTGGGCAGCCCATTCCAATGCCCAACCACTCTTTCTGTGAAGAACTTCTTTTTAATGCCCTAAATTTCCCCTGGTGCAGCTTAAGGCTGTGTCCTCTCGTCATGTCACTGGTTGCCTGAGAGAAGAGACTGACCCTCACCTGACTCCAACCTCCTTTCAGGCAGTAATTCTGCTAGCTGCTGCTCCAAGGAGAAAAAGAAATACCAAACCCAAATTGATTTCTTGGAGCAGCACAGTAAGACACACTACTCTGTGAACTAGCAGGCTAAGTGTTCAACAAAATGAAGAGTAGCAACAGAGGTATTTTGGTCTGGAAGCATATGGACTACTTGGACTTAATATGCTGGCTGGCACTCACCAGCTATGATCAAAGGTGCATCTCAAAGCTCACCATAGCAACCCCATGATCCAACCACTCATGCCTATTTCTGAGAACAGAGGGGGAAAAGAAATAAAGAAGCTACATCATTACTAAATGCATTTCTATATTTCTGCTTCTCATTTAACAGAGCTGGTGAAGATATGAGAGAAAGATGCAGGGAAGAACATTGTTCGCTCCAAAATCTCTCAACTATTTGTATTTTGGATCAATTTTGAGATAGGATTCAGCTGCAACGGAGCAGAGTGATGACAGAGGAGAGGCCAAAACAGCAATGCTATCTCACACTTCCTTCTAGCTTGCAATTGTAGAAACATCAGAGCTTTCAGCTCATACACCTGACAGACTCAGCAGTGCAGCTCTAGATTTCCAAGGTCCCCATGAATAATTTCCCCTTGAGCTCCATGGTAGACAGCTTCATATTGTGTGACCGTAGGGGAGATTTTAGTCATGTATCTTTCTGGGGGACTTTTCCCACTGACACACCAGGAGGTGCCTTGGCAGCTGACCACAAATCCTGTCACTGCTACAGATCCATCTCCGCCTGGAGAAGCAGACTTGGTCAGCTGAGAGATGCACCTTTGGGCTCTTGGGTGAGTGTCCACACTCAGGACATCAGTGTGACAGGAGAAAGGGCTGACATCTTCACTTCACTTTGTTTAAACCCGTACATCTGCTAAAATAGCACTTTGTTTCCCAAATTCTTTCATCGCCAAGGCTAGGAGAGGTAGTCTTTATTGTCAGTGCCTGGCCCTAACACCGGTATCAGATTGCCCCATCCCACTTATCTTAGAGCTGTTTGCTAGGTAGATATCCTGGAAAAATTCAGACTCTGATTTTCTACATTGCAATTCTGGAAAGTCAAACAAGATCTCTTGCAGTTGCCGAGACAAACACGACTGGCACCATCGCCAGTCCTTTATTAAAAACTTTTCATGACTTCTCTCAGGCAACTCCCCAGAGTACTAACTCCTTCTTCTCTCTGCAAATTCCCTTCTTCCTTCTGCATGACTGGCTAACCCCAACCTGTCCCTTACCCAGCCACCTAACCCTGAATGTCCCTCACACAGCATCTTACCTTGTCTGTCCCTTGCACAACTGCATGTCCCTTCTTCCTCACAGTACAGCCAGCACACTCCATCCCAAACTGCAGCAGACTCTGGTTCTCAAGCTCCAACTCCAACCAACGGATGACCAGCTAACCCACTGTGACACCCATCCTCATTGGACAGGCAAGGTTTCCACGCCTCAGTAATCAGTACAGCTGTAATTCATTGAGAAAAATTGCCTTCTGCACTATCCTTACAAACCATCCTCCCATAGATAATCCTGCTGCCAATAGGCAGTTCACCTGAATAATATGTGAAAGTATTTATTACCAACCAAATCTGCCTGGGACAAGAGGGCATATTCATATCCCAAACCTGGCACTGACAATGGGAAAAATCAATACCATTTTTACCATATAGCTACAAAGATATTGCTTTCTAGCACCTATTTGTACTTAACATGGAATCAACTTTGGGATCCATGTTTAAAATGGATTCTTAACAGTGTCTGACTGAGTAGCAACAGCCAGACTGTAGAAAACAGCTTTGTTTCTTAATTCAATTTGTGTCTCACAGAGGATGGGGCATTTAGCCAGATGGAGCAGAGCCTGCAGTACATTTTCCTGGGAGTTGTACAAGGATAAGTCAACAAGCAACAACTTAGACTACACCAGCCTGCTCCAGCCCAACAGCAACAACTTTCTACTTGCTAGCTGCCATAATTTAAAAAAAATTAAAACTATTTAAAAGAAAAAAAACCCAGATGAGCATATGAAAGAAAAAAGGATCAGAATGCTTCCTCACAGGACCCTATTACTTGCAGTATCATTTGCATAATACATAGAGTGCTGAAGAGGAGCTCCATCTTTACCCCTCAGGAGTTCAGTTACAAGACTTTCTGTGTAAATTTGCTCAAGTAGATTCAGTTACAGGATGCTCTGAGGTTATCAGTCAGTGTCCCTGGTTGCCCCAGTGAAATTTAAAACAGGTTCACTCAACATTATGAAAACAAAGAAACTCAAGCTGCTGGTAAAATGTAACTTTTCAGGTGACAACTGTGAGCTGCCTCTGGTCCATATGACATTTTACAATAAGGATTCTATCAGCTGACAGCTGCAGCACAAAAAGATGATTTTGGAATTGAGGTCGGCTAGAGCTGTTCCACTAACACCTACATAACTCTCTGCCACAAAAAAAACCTTATCCCACAGGTCCCATGAAATGTGGGACAGTAACACCCTTCCCCATGTCCTGGGGGTCTGACCGTGCAGTTTCTGTGTAACCAGAAAGAGCAATAGCCTAAGAGTAGATGGAGAGAAGCACTTGCAGAGGATGTCCCTGCAAAGGAGGGAGGGAATAGTGAGCCACTGAGCTCTTTCCTTCCTTCAGAGCTTTTAGGAGTGGTGTTCAGAGCCAACTCAAACAATGGTATGTTTTTATATTTAAAACTTCCTGGTATTAGAAAGATATAAACAAATGGTTCACATGGCAAACAATTCCCAGTCCAAGACCAAGCAGAAAACACAATATAAATGCTGACATTACTGACAGTCAAGCATTGTACACTTGTTTAATTGTACACTTGCTGCTGGTCCTCTTCCCCTAAAATGGAAGTCGAACACTCTGTTTACAGTCTTTCCTTTTGGGCTGGTAGGAGCTCACACCTTTGACTCCATCCTACAAACCTATACATGGGAGCAGGCTTTCCAACCCTGATTTACACAGAGCTTTGCAAAGGCACCACTGATGTGATAATATTGGGAAATATCATGACTGGGCCCCTAGATGTGAATTCTTAGGGATATAGCTCCGGGTTTTTATGTGTCTCAGAAAATTAGGCTCTAATTTCACTGTCATACTCTCTGATGCAATGTTAAGATGCATAAGAAAATAGTATGGGATGATTAACTCTGTCAAATTCAACTCTGATCATCTTAACAAGATTCTCAGTAGACTTTTCAAGCTTTACACATTACAGAGCCAATCAATTATAACCTACATTAATGGGGCTAGGGGGGAATAGCCTCCTTTTTTTTTTTTTTTCCACTAAAGTTATGCTTGAAGTGGGGATTTTATTTAATACATTCCCAGAAATACACCACTTTCTTCACATGTCTCAGGCTGGAAATGATTGCTCCTGAGTTTCCTCAATTTACTTGAAAGGGACAGCAGCATATGAAAAAGAGACTTACATGACAGTGCTAAGAAAGGCAATGCAAACTTGCTCAGGAAAAGCTACCCTTGTGTGCTCTTCAGTGCTGGATAGGGACACATCCACTTTCCACATCCACATCTTGCTATGAATAGGGACACATTCACTTTCCTCTGCTACTCACTCAGAGTTACACAGTGCTCATGCCCTGCCTCCTGGTAAAAGGGGAAGAAGCATTTATGTTTATACCTTAAAAAAAACAACAAAGTGGAGTGTGGAGGTGGTTGGGTTTGTACACCTTCCACAGAATCAACTTATGCATGTGAAGCTAGCCTAAGAAGAGTAGAAGAGTGATGAGATAAGAACAAAACTAAAAAACTAAACCCTTGTCAACCCACCTTTTTTTACCTAAAATTAAATTATATGGGAAAGATACCAAATCTAAAAGGGGAAAGACATATTTGAAGATAAAATTTAAAAGTTAAAGTATGCTCTTCATGTACTTAGCTGCCAAGATAATTCTCAGAATTCTGGGCTTTCTCTGTGGTATTTATATGTAATAATGACAATGAAAGAGCTGAAGAGTGCTATCTCCTAGAAGATTAAGTATAGCTACAAGAAAAAGCACAAATCTTGAAATCCAGTTTAGAGAAGGCCAAAAGTTTGCCCCAGTTTGCCCTGGAGCAAAGAAGACCCATGAGAATGAAACTGAGCTCTGACAGTTGTTGGTCAAATCTCAACAGCACCAGAAACCACATGAAAAGTATGTTCCACTCTGCTGGGGCAAACCTTAGGAGCAATGTGATAACCCACAACACTTCAGCCCTTTTAATCTTCCACCACACTTGTGGAAGGCCCTCAGACAACGTGTCTCCTCCAGGCTCCCACACAGCACATGGGCTAGTAACTTTAACACCAGCCTGATTTCTCCAAGGCTGCTGATAGGCTGATGCCTTTCCCAAACACCAAGTTCCAAACTCATGAACTGTAATTACCAACACTGCAGATGCATCCAGATTAAGGAATCAAGTTACAGGACAGGTTTCACTTTGGGCTATCTCTTCTGGTTATCATAAACACAATTTGGTTTCATCTGAAGGCAATGCACTTTGCATACTCCAAAACTGCTCCACAACATGAAATAGAGCACAGGAAGTGGAACTTACTCCACAAGTGGAGAATGTATCTGCAAAGCACAATCTTTATCTCAAAACAAAAATGCTACTGGGAACACCCTGAATCTGCTCCCACTTCTCAGGGCGCAGCACAGTCCTCAGTCTCAAAACCTTTAAGTATACTACACTTCAGTAGGTGCTATAATTCTGGTGGTACAAGCACGTGTGTAAATATAGAAACTTGTTTTTTCTTTCCCTTCCGAGACTTGAACTCACATATGGACCACACCTCATTTAATCAAGACTCAGAAAATCACCACTGCTGAGAAACTGAGGAGGGTCACAGCTCCCTCTTGCTATCACCACATACTGTGTTTTCATAGAGGATCCACACATGCCTGATTCATGCAGGTAAGTGGGAGGGAGGGAGACCATTCTCACAATCCTGTCACTGAAAGTGCCAATTTGACAGTCTGGGCCATGACTACAGCCATTGAAAAGGGGAAGTGTGGTTTGGGGCTCTCCTAGACCCTATAGACACAGGAATGCTGCAGGGCAGAGCATCACAACACTCTACCAGGAGTCCCAAGAGCTGCCTCTTGGTTTCCTGCCTTGACCACAGCTCAACTGTGCCTGCATCTCTTTGGTCAACAAGCAATTAGGAAGGAGCCTTTCTTCTCAGTGTGAACTCCACAGGCTCTTTTCCAACTACACTGTAAAACACAAAGCAAAAGAGAAAAAATTCCATGTATCATGCGTGGAAAAAGAAGACAAAAGATTATTTTGGGTGACAATGGCCTGATATTTCAAAGTGATGGATCTGTGGTCTGTGTAAGGAGTCAGCCTCGCAATTTGCAGCCCACATTACAGCACTCCAAAGCTATTCCCACAGATTTACCAATGACGGTATTGTGTCTGCATGCCTGGCACTCCTGGACTATTCCAGAATTTCCCCCAGTGCTGACTAGACACATTCTTCACCATGCTAAGGAGAGGGTGACCCATTGCTTCAGGCTGGGGGTAAATGCAGATAATTGCTTTTGAGAAGCAAATCCACAATATTTCTCCATCCTTCTGGCTCATGGGGGAACAGCTCGACCCTGCTCTCCCACCCATCAGACCAGAACAGTGATGCCAGGTCAGTTCAGCTATGCACTGCCTGGTATTTATAAGGAATTTGACATTTATGTTCTGATTTAGAAAAGCATAGAGCTCAATCTGTTCAAGAACTGGCTTTATCTGATTTGAATTGCCCTTCTGCCCAGTTGGCTTTGGTGCATGCCACACAGCACTGGTGTTTGTCTTGGTGTGAGTGACTGTTCAACAGCAGCAAAGGGCGCCCCAAGCCCAATTCCCAAAACTGCCTCGGCTTATCCCCTCTCAGGAATATGCACAGGGACTTCTCAGAGCAATGGCAGCTTTTCTGTTCACAAACAGTTCAGAAAACCACCAAGCCTCAAAACATTAACAGCAATCCTGCCTTCCAAAATATAACTTCAGTAGACTTTGTCCCCCTTAGATTCATCCTGATTTATGCAATTACAGGGTGTGTCTGTACTCCCAACTCTCCAGCGTGCAACTGAGACACTCAGGAAAAGCCTGGTTTCAATTATATGTAAACAGTGGAGTATTGCCTCTGAAAAATCCTACTGTCTGACACTGGTATTTTACTCCTGACCAAATACAGCCCTTCAGGTTTTCCAGTGCCTTTGGGACATACTAATTAAGCTTACAGTGCTTCAGTGACAGAAGGGAGTATCACCACAAACATGCAAGGAAAAACAGCCCAAGATTGAGAAAAAAATGCTAAGTTACTTACAGGTGAGTTAGAAAAGAGTCACATGGTAACAACTTTCCCCACATGGATCAGCAATAAGAAAAGAAGTTCCTGGGAGCCATTTCCAAAGGAATTCAGGTCCTCAGTGTTTATTTTTGCACTGCACTAGAGGTACTGATGGTGCAAGGACCAATATCCATCCAGCTTGGTTCTTTCAATGAACAAGCCCTTAATGCTCACAGGTACTGTTAAGGCCCAACAATTGCCTTCCATACACACACTTTGCAGGAGAGGCACGTGTAAATTACATTATGCCATTTTATTTACTGGAGAATTGTTTGCTCAAGCACAGCAATATAGGTGGATAATGAAGTCAATGAGATTCCAAATCCGAGGCCTCACATGTTCATTTATACAGGCAGATAGCCATCTCTGCATGAAGACAGTGCCATTTATACAAAATTACTACATTAAAGAAAAAAAGCTACATATACAGAAAGTACTGTATTTATATTCTGCTATGAATAGCACAAGTACATACTACAATGGGTGGGATTACATATCAGCAAGGTCAATGAAATGAGATAAAGGGGCATCTCCTTGCTTGGCATCACAGATCACATGTGCCACAAACTGCAGGAACCAAACTATCATGGAACCAATAGCATCATTTTTCAGAGACTAAAATGAAATGTCAATCTCTGGATAGCCTATAGAACATATCCACTAACAATGAATGGGTGGAGAAGTGGCCAGGGGGACACAAGCAAACACATATAACCCACATATGAAATGAACCGAAAATGATGTCACAGATATTGAACAAAATGTTTACGAGATTGTGTCTGGTTAAATAAACAGAAGGCAGAGACAGAAAGGAAAATGACCTTGTTCTGCACAATAGAGGGATTCATATGGGTGAACCAGATACCCCAAATTACCAGCTACTAGAACTGTATTGCAAATGTAGCTCAACCTGTAATATATTAAGTCCTGACTCAATCCTGTATGCAACATGAGAAAACACAGACAAAATCATGCCAGTCACCTTTCTGAATCAGACCATCTTCCACCTGCTAAAAATGTAGCAGCATACTGAACAGAAGCTCCAGGTGGTATAACTCAGTTCAGCTCTGTTGACCCCACCGATGGCTAAGGATAATGTATCTTTGCAGTAGCTGTTCTCCTGCAAAATCAAGTGCACACAGTGCTTGATCTCCCCTGGCAGCCTGCATGCCAAGGCATGAATATGGACATACTCACTCTGAGGCAAGTTTCACAAACCCACTGTGTTACACCCCTGACTTGTGGGACAATTCATATAAGGGGGTCTTTACTCTGCCACTGTCCTTTTCTGATCATCAAAGAGAGAAGATTACGTGGATGACATAGTGGGAAAAGCTCTGTTTCGATTTTTTCAAGAGATGTTTTCTTCTAAGGAGCTCTAATCCACAAGACTGTAACTTTCACTCTTCAAACGGAGCTCAAATTCCTGACCTTGGCACAGCATCACAGAGGCCCTGTTTTCACTCACACGGATTAACTGTCACTGAACAACTCATCCAGGATAATTGGCACCACCACTCCTCTTCTTCAAAGCTACCACTTCCTCACCTATTTTCTCTTCTTCCTCCAAAGAGTACACAACACACAATATTATAACACATAACAGTGACTTTAATTACCACCACACCAATTGGCGAGAGCATTATCCTGTATAAAATCTGCCAATTACAGCCAGAAAAGGAAGGCACAGCACGGAGCTGTATAAAAAGCACCTTTGAGTGTCTTGTTCCAAGCACCAGGTGCATTTTATGCACATAGCTACAAATTCTGCCTGCCCCTGGGAACGGGAACACACACAGCTCTTGCCTCCACATTCCAAGTGTGTCAGTCCTGACCTCTTCCTATGGACAAACCTATATCCATTGTTCTTATCTGCATGTATCCACACAGATCACGTGCCAGTGGGGAGGCCTATGACCCATCTATGGCATTATCTTGGAATTAAGTCCAATATAATTTGTCCTGCACTCGAACAAACACCTTCCTCTGCACTAATTGGAAGTGCAAATAAGGATACTAAAGAGATATTGGCTTTATTGTGTGTTTCAACTAGGGCTGCCAGGATTTCACATTCTGTAATCAATTTCACAGTATTTTTTTCCTGTTAAACCTCAGGGGACTGCTTTGAAAAAGTGTTTGTTTGTGAGTAAAACCTGAAAAAAGTCCAACCTTTTCTAGTTGGAGAAAAAAAAGCTTGGACGTGTGCGTGAAACATAAGCTAGAACTTAAAAAATTTAACAGTAAAGAAGGCTTCTTAACCTTCCTCCTTAAAGTTCCTATTTTTAAACTGAGCTTGACAATTTCTGACATCCTCAGGATCTCCAAGACTGACGAAATTTTCCTGGATCTTTAACATGATCACTAACAAATGGATGAGCAAGGTACTTTTTGAGAAGCATTGTCACAGCTATTTTGACTATATCCACACACTAGAGCTTTAATTTTGAACACCTAGTCAATATACACTCTATCTCTCTCCAGCCTTGAATTGGTCTCTGTCTCACTTAAATTTGGGAAAAAAAAGCTGGAAAAACAGCTAGCAGCCCCAAAATAGGGCACTAGTTTGCCCATTCTTGCATCAGCAATTTTTAAAGGTCTGCAGTTCAATGCCCCACTGAACTGTGCATCCCTGCAGCTGCACACTCGCTCCTCTTCCCTTACATCCAGCAATCATGGGGCCTCTCAGGGTGCTCCTCAGATTATGAAACACAAAGAAGATGGACCAGCTTCCTCACACCAACTCAACTAGTCCCTGGATTTCCCTGGAAGCCTCCCTTGATAAATCCCAGCCCAGATCAACTCAAACGAAAGTAGACGATACAAGGAAGTTAAATGATGTTATTGTAAAGCACCTTCTTAATTACAGCATACCTCTGAAGCAGGAAGCAGCAATTAAACACTAGCCTTTGCAACTATAGCACAGGAGCCTGCCTCAACCCTCCAGCCAGCTGGAACTGCTCCCACTACTGGAGAGCTCTTCAGTAGCCACACTCACCCCCAGCGATGCTGCAGCTCTCCATCCAGCTTACTACTGCCCCACACCACCAGCTCTGGGACCTGTCTGAGCAGCACCTCGCCCTGAATGGACAGGATAAGGGCTTTGGGACACTGCTGCAATGCCAAATCTCAACAGCAGCAAAACAGGACAAGCATCTTGTTTCTCTTGAACCGAGGCAGCTGTAAGAGGAAGGCAAGAAGCTCGGGGAAACAAACATCAGTCATCACACAGTAAAATCTTCCCTGACTTCATCCACCAGAGAAAAAAGAAGTAACAGGGCCTGTCCAGGACCCACAGTCATTTAGATGCCAACCTGATTTATCAACAGTGATTTCTGCTCCTACACCAGCTGTTCAACTCTCTCCTGGGCAACTTGATTGGGAATTTTATACCCTGAATGGGCCATTTCAACCACAGTATATTACTAGCTTCTCACAAATGTTCCTCTTTGCTTGGGGGAGGAACACTCATCCATCAAATACCTTGGTGCCTTCTCTGCTTGCCACTTGCTGCAACTATTTGCTTTGGCACAGCAGCTCTCTGGACAGCAAGCAGGCATGCTGTTATTTTCCCCAGCGACAGCATTGAAAAAGGAAAGCGTATAAATGATAGCAGTCTTGGGGCTTCCTTCATTTATCCAGCAAGGATGGGATTTTTTGTGTGTGTGTTTGTCTCTAGTGCTATCTTTTTTTAAATGACGCTGTAGAACTGCTCCCAGTTTTTGCTTGCTCCAAAAGGGACAGTGATGAATACATACCATGCTGGGGAGCTGGGCAAATAAAACTTCATGCAAGAAACTTTTTCAGCACAAGGTTGCTTTGCTCTGGGAGAGTCAGGGAAGGTCCTCTGCCCTGTTTTTACACACATTTTGCATCATTTTACACCTCTAGAGCAGCTGTTGTGTAGAATACCGGAAAATTCATGAACACCTAGTAAAGGGCATGTCCTGGTTGCACCTGCAAACATGGCAAGTCCCCAGCATTGCATCACAATGTCAGTTCATGAAAGCTGCAAGGCTCAGAGAAACTGCACTACAATGACAGCCCAAATGTGCATGAAGATAATGCATTTATATATTCAAGCCATGAGTATAACCCATGGGCTTGATTTTCTACTTGATCCCGTCGTCCACCTGTGCCCATTGCCGAAATCCCCCCCACCAACATAACTTCAGTGGGATTTAGACAAGGACTTCAGTGGATATATAGAATCAAAAAGAAAAAATCCATTTTAAGTCAAGGAGAGATTGGATACAATCAATCAGTGTCTTTGAAAGTGTTTAGATCACTTCTGGCAAGGACTGCAGCAAACAAAGGGAAGCAATGTGTCTGCCTGAGTGGGGTGCCTGAAGCTGCAGGAAGATAGCTGTGGAAATAAAGCAAAGGCTCTGGGCTGCTGCAAGACTAATTAAGCCTTGATTTAACTGGGGCTGCAATTTTTAATCTGGATTTTTTTACTACTAATGAGGAGACTTGCTGTAGCATTTCTTAATATAATTTTATCCAGCAGCCCCTGGAATGTATTCAATGTCAATTGGTATCTTTTTCCTGGGAGAGACATCTACACTGGCAGCTTCTACCACTGACACAACACATCAACTCACATAAAGGAAAAAAAATCACCATTAGCTAAAAATATCTGAATGAAAACAAAATAGTGTTTCAAATGCCATGGTATTACCCTGCCTTTCTTTCCTTGGCTCCCTCTCTGTTTTCTATGGCCATTGACATAGCCTCTGATAGCTGCAAAAAACTGCCTGATTTCATCTCAGTTTTTAAATAGCAGTGGGAGACATTTCCTTGAATTACATTTATGAAAAAAAGCAACCTGATAAATTTCTTTCGTAAACAATCCTTCCAAAGTCTATGAAGAACTACTGAATATACCAAGAAAAGGCCCAGTAAATGAGCTGTGAACAGAAACAGTGGCAAGCATGACATACTTTTCCCCCTCACTTTCCAGAAGCTGCTCATTAAGTCCAGTTTTACGTGGGGTGGAGACAAGCCACAGAAATTCCCAGGATAACACTGGTGTCTGATTAATGAGAAATGTCACATCAGTCTAACAGACTTGTAAGGAAGATGTGACTGCTGCATGCACACAGGCACCGACATTACACTGTGTGTTTGCCCCAGAGCATCCTGCCCACCTGCTCCCTTCCTGTTCAACACAAACCTTCCTAAAATTAGGAACATTTCTCCAGTCTTGCTCCAAGTTTCCACCTTTATCTCTCAGCCTGCCAGTGCTGGTTAAAGAATTTAGGAGCGGAAATGACTGTATTCTGTGAGAGACATACTCCAGAGAGCAGGAGGACGAATACACAAACTCAAACAGAGCAGCGCCGGATGCTTCCACAAGGGAAAACTCCTGCATCCTTTCTTACAGTAGAAATGAGCATAGAGAGGAAGGAATGACCTCCAGATGTAAGTCATCCTAAAACAGCTACTTTTAAGGCAAAGCTCAAGATTTTGTACTTTTTGTGCTAAACACAAACCCTTAGGGGCTTTCTCTGAAGTCTGCTTGGGTACCCTGCGCACATCTGCTGGGTGAAAAGGAGCAGCGTGTCTGTTTGATACAAAGCAAGTACAGAAACACACTACGTTATCCTGCACAACCTTTTAAAACATTTAAATATCAAAGACTAGAAGAGAAGGCATGAATGTGACTCCCCATATTCCTTAGGATGGCAGGAAGCTGGGAATGCTCGTTTTGCCCCCTCACAGCCAGTGGGTTGCTCCAGCTCCAGCACATTTCAGCATTTTACAAAGCATCAGCCATGGCCAGGACCAACATATATAACACTCTGCAAAAAAGTAAAACCAACCACGTTGCCTAGGAGTGCTTTGGCTGAAGCAATTCAAATGGCAAAACAGCATTTTTTAAAAAAGAAATCTATTTCAAGTGGATTTGGCTTGTTTCCAATACCAATTAATAGCAATATTGAATTCCTGGGTGGATAAATATGCAGCTTCTGTCTACTGGACTTTCATGTAATGGCACTGTAAAAACCTAAAAAACTGATTCTATCTCCCAGAGACTACAAAAGCTGTATCCCCCCCAATACAGACCTTTCTACACTCTCTTTTTTGCAAGGATTTACATTCAAATTAATTTTGAATTTGGCAGTAAGAACTGCAGTACACAATTCCTCTGTCCACCATGGCCATATAATTGTTATAATTCAGCTTTTTAGGCGTGCATTCTTAGGTATCTACTGAGATGCTTTAGGGAAGGGTAGCAGCAAATACCCTGCTGCAAGAGAAACAAGCCAGCACTCCCCTCCCTCCAAGGCACTTTTCTTCTTTTTCTGTAACAAAAATACACCACCTCTGTTGCTTCTTGTGCACACTAACAAACTACACTAATTCACAGCACTAACACTCATCAACCTGCCCTCACAAACAGTCACCTTTTCCCTTTGAGCTCCCTCACATCTACCCAAGTTCCCCATCATGGATGGTGTCCAAGAATCTCCAACTTGACTGCTGATGCTTATTCACTGCCCAACCACTACTGTCATATTTAAGCCAGAGCCTCGCCTCACACAGAGTGATCTCTGCATCAGAAAGCACCACTTGGGGTTATTAGAAAAAACAGCACTGCAGTTTCAAGCTCAGGCATCTGAGACAGAGACAAAAATCAATGGGCAAGTTCGTAGGAAAAGGGAAAAAAAAGAGGATACAATGTTACATTTGACTGAATTACTGTGCTTTAGACATAACAGAGCATTCTTAATAGATGACATGGAAAGCCATTCCTAAAAATTATGAATGTGTAATATTTTGTGAACCCTAGACTATAGAGATTATTTTGGCCTTTTAAACCAACTTAATGTCTCATTTTTTAAGTATCAACTTCTCATGACTTCTTTCTGCTACTGTATTTAACATCCAAGGGACACTTCTTTCTTGCATCTTCCCCATACCCTGCTTCAGGAAAGGACTAATCACTGGAATAGGGACCAGCAACATCAAAAGAAAGCTGCTTTTTCATTTTTATGTGTTTGTACCAGCTGGCAATTCATCATTTACAAAGCTGGGGATGGCAGAAATTTTGTCCCAAGGAAACCATGCTCTCTTTAATAATGAGAACAACCAAATGCCATGATTTGTAGGAAGCAACTTTTTTCTTTGACCTTTTTATTACTGGCAAAATGTCAGCAGATTATTGAAGTGCAGAGAGCACAATCTTTGATAAATAACTTTGTGTTGCCACATACCAGACCAAAACGCCCCCTCCTCCCTGTCCAGACACAAACCTTAGCTTTCCAAAACAGCCCTGATTTATAAAGAATTATGGATAACTAACTGAGTTTGAATGCCAAGTGCAATACCGTGGGTGAACAGGGCTTGCTCAATTCCTGGAATCATAAACAAGGGGGGAAGGAACAAAAAGACCAAGAGCCAGAATGCAGCCTTACTTCTGTCTTTGACAGCTGCAGGATCACTGCTGACATAACACATGCAATCTTCATCCTTACCTGAAATACAGCAGCATGAAAAATTGGAAAGGACTCAGTAAAAAACCATAAGGCTGTCTCCAAGCCTTAAATCAACTGCAATGAGACTTAAGATGTTCAACCTACTTAACTAATCCAAGACATTTAAGGCATCACCTGATCATAGCCTGCAATCACTTAGAGGGAAAAGATGTCAGAAAGCTGGTAAAAAGAAGGAAGAAGAATGCCAGATTAGAAAGAAAGCATATATCTTTTACTGTAAAGAAAAAGAAAACTGCCATTTGCACACATTTCTGAAAAGCACAAAAGAATCACCACAAAAAATTAAAATGCACTATCTGCCTAAGGAAAATGCTCAGTTCAACTAGAAATCACTACATGTAAGAATCACAGGCTAAAATCCTTGCAGATGGAAAGTCAAATGAGATCAGCAAGACTGATACAGCTGGCTTTAAAATCCAAGATGCAAAAAAAAGCCACATTGTCCAGAAAGCAAACTCCAGCCTTCCTACCTGAGCCCTTTCTCACCAGGTAAGCACCTCAGAAGATCACCAAGCCAAGTGTAGCAGAGCCTTTCTCCAGCTGCCCGAGCCCTGCACCTCGCTGTGCAGGGCAGAGCAGAGCAGAGCAGCCAGCAATGGGCAGCTCGTGCTGCTTGTTAAACGTGTCCCAAAACACTGCATTTCTTCTCCACTTAACTTTTCTGAGGTCCATTTCCAAATCAGACTGAAGAAAATATTGTTTTACTGACTTCGGTAAAATAAACCTTTTTATTATTTCACATGCCGTTTCATTTCCTGGTACTCAAAGCTAAATGGCACAGATATTTACAGTACTGGGAGTCTCATCTGTAGTTCATCTAAGACAGCCTCACTGAGCCAACAGCTCACAGCACAGTAGGACTGCCCATTAAAAACACTATGGGATAATTCCAGGATTCCTACAGGCACCATCTATGTGTGCAGCTCGGCTCATTTTCTACACGTTATTAAAAGCTACACTACTTAACTCATCATTTAATTTTGATGTTAAATGAAAGCAAAAAGCATGACAAAAGAATGCTAGTGAATAAAAAAGAAACAAAAAAGATGTACCTGAAGACTTCCTAGTAGCTTTATCCAGAGTGCAAACAGGCAAACTCTGGCTGGAACTGGGCCAGCAGAGGACACCAAATAGCCCCAGAAAGAGATCAGACCCTCTCCCTGCCCTCATAACTGTAGGCCAATACAGGAAAATAAATAAAACTCAACCCCAGAACTTACTTTGTTATTTTTTCCAGTGCAGACAGAGGCAAGAGGTGCAAGCAATCTCCCCGCAGCAACAGGAGGCCTGTGATGGAAGCAGGAACTAACACTGATCTCCTGATTTCAAAGCCAAATGCCCTAACCACAAAATTATCCTACTTGCATTGCCTCAACCTGTCTCAATCCAGAACAACCAAATTACTGGAGAAGGGAAGGCAGGAGAGAAGGGAAGAAAACAGAAGGTTTATCAGGAATATTTCTGGTCCACTTGGGAGCAAACACTGCTTACATTGGTCCCCCATAATTGCACTTCAATGAATTTGGAACAATAGTATGAAGTTTACTGCTCAAAATACTCAGTTTTCTGAGAGTTCAAGCACGGCTGACACAAACCTTCTTCTAAAGCAAGAAAGAGTTCGAGCACAGCTGACACAAACCTTCTTTTAAAGCAAGAAAAAGCCCCATATTGCTTAATGCTTTTTATACAGGGGCCTGGAATGCTCAAGAGATTAAATAATTCATCCTGTGGGCAGGGGTTCACATCCAGCCCAGGTCACAAGTGTTAAGTACAATCACACTCACTCTTGATAGACTGAGAGGTAAGAGCACGGCACGAGCGCAACTCCCAGGAGATAAACGTTTGTATGGGACAAGTCCCTGTAGATCAACTTGGCAGCAGTTCTAGCAGGAGAGCAAGAGAAGCCAGTGCAGGGAGCACTGCACAGAAGTGGTGTCTTGGACACCAGGGTACAGAGGTGAATAAATGAGGGAACATGCTTTTGTTTTCCCCATAACAGCTTCAACTTTCAAA
Organism: Toxostoma redivivum; assembly: GCA_013397375.1. Classification (NCBI taxonomy): domain Eukaryota; kingdom Metazoa; phylum Chordata; class Aves; order Passeriformes; family Mimidae; genus Toxostoma; species Toxostoma redivivum. Next base: position 302,014 of record VXBI01009128.1, read on the forward strand.
GACAGTGAAATCCTGCCCTGGATAAAACACTTTTATCTGTGTGTTTTAGGGTGTGCTTACAGCAGCTCCACGTTAAAACTGTTATCAAAGATGCCATTCTCAATGCATCAAATATGCCAAGACAGTGAGTTGATGTGTTTTAATAAGGGGTACACTGCTCTGCACACCTTGTGATTTGCCCAGGCTCTCAAACAAGGGCAATGGATGGAAGCTGCTGCAGCTTCAACGCGGGAAGAGCAGCAGAGGCGGGTGCTGGAGGATGGCACAGAGAGCTGGGGCTCACCCACTCAACCTGCCTGGGGACTTGAGATGTTGCAACTTGCTCCAAGCAGAAAAGAGCAGCAAACCACGGCTGTCTCTGCAGTGTGGGCAAAGCACAGAGGGAGCAGAGCCTCAGGGGAGCCATGCTACACTGCAGTGCCTTCAGAGCTGCAATGGCATTTGCTGTGTGTGCCCCTGCCTGCGTAGCTCCAGGCTTGGCTGGAGGCTGCAATCTGGTTCTTCACTCTATTTCCACAGCCATTTTCACTTGGAGTGCCTGCGGATTCCTTTCATAAACTGCTGCATCCCTGAGGTATAAAGGGCAGAAAACTCTTCTAGCAAAACCTGGGAGTCAGCGATAGAGGAAAATAAATTATTAAGGAGCACATTGAGGCAGGTTTTCTTTCTTTCTGTCTCGAGCAAAACTTAAATCACTTCTTCCTTCCCCCATCGTGGCTATGGTAATAATGCACAACTATTCATTATCCTCATCTTAACTAGAAAAGCCTCTTTCAATTTAGCACTTAATATAATTACAGTAAATTAAACAGTGTCTAGAAAAAAAGTCTTACCTTTTCAGAGCTATTATCTTACCTCTATGAAACTCTATCAGTTAAAAGTGAAGCTAGCTATTAAACAATAAGGGTTGGTTGCTACTCAGTGAGCAGAAAAGCGAGATGTTCAGTGGAAAATTGTTCAAATTCTAGTTCTAAATTCAACACCACATCTCCAAGGGAAAATGGGAGAATCTCATTAATGGTACTGCAATGTCCCTCTTGCATTGCAGAGATAGTACTTGAGCACCAATTCTCTGTTCACTTCCCTTCACCTCAATAGTTTCCCTTTTTTAATGTAAGGAAAAAAAAATCTGCATTTTATAAAATCACAAGGTAAATTATCGCCTTTGTGTTCTTTCAGCAAAAGCTCTCTCTGGCTAGTGATACATCATTAATCTGATTTCTCCAAGAGACATACAGGGCAAAAACCACTTGGCTGCCATTAAGTCGATGGGAAAACAGACAGACTTTGAGAGCATCACGATAAACAAAAAATAAAAGCCATAAATTTCCACACTGCTACTCTGAGAAAAAAAAAAAAAAACCAAAAAATTCCCAACCTCAACCCCAAAAAAAAAAAAAAAAAAAAAAAAGACAAAGCATCTACAACAGGTACTCAAGAGAGGCATTTGGTAGAAGGTCATTTTGTGTTCTCCTAAACAAATCAAAAGCTGGCTTGGTAATACTTGGAGTGACATTAGAAGCATTATTTTTAACACAACATAAGCATACCAGCCATCAGGAATAAAATATTAAGCAGGAAATATCTTTAATATATTGGTTTTCAACAACTGGGAGAACATTAGTAATAATTAGCAGCCAGCACTGGAAGTGCTCTCTGCTAACTGTGCATCTTGTGGATAACAGCAAGTCTTATGTTAACACAATGATGTCAGCTGACAACAGCTTTATGGCAGAGGACAGCATATTGTGCATTTCTGGGAAAAAGAACCTCTAGTGCTGTGGGGATTATTATGGCTAAATAGCTTCTGAGTCACGGTCTGTTGTTGCCCAATGTTTCTCACTTGGTCCCTACCTACCAACCTTTTATTTCCTCATGGGGATGCACCTGTTCAAAGAGAATAAAACTGGCACTGTTGCACCCACTGTCTTAGCTCATTTAGACAAGTTATTCAGTATCTTGCTTACATAATTAGATTATTTTTATTTATATTACAGAACAGCCCAGCAGAATCCAAGACAATACTGCTCTAAATATTGTGTGAATTTCCAATAAGAGACCTTGACACCAAAGAACACAATAATCCAGGCAGAGAGTGGATGAAAAAGGCATGGAAAGCTGATATTGACACACCCTGGCCATTACCTTCTCAGGGCACTCAGAAATGAGAGACCCTATACTATACTTCTCAAATACACTCATGGCTAGGAGATCCTCCCAGCTTCTCAGCACACCTCACCCTCTTGGAAAAGAAAGCTTTCAGCACCTACACTGAGGGATTCCACAAGCCAGAACTTGAACACCAGCTTGGGAAAAACTAGGTTAGAAGCCTGACAGTCTAGGCTTGGTTTAAGCAGCCTCCAGCCTTGTCCACAAGTGGAGCTCCCCAGGTCTACTGCAATGCATAGGTGCATGAATAAATGAGTGCAGGTATTAATAAATGACTGCAGGTATGCCAAGGTGCCTCCCATGACCTAGAGTCCAGAGAGAAATTCAGGCTGTAACAGCAGTCTGATTACAGGTAACAAAGCCTGGGTGGTTCAGCAGTCAAAAAAAAAACCCCAAAACAACCAAACCAAACAAAAAACCCCCCGACAACCCCCAAAAACACACTCAACAGCCAAAAAATTTGGCCTTGTTTGCATCCACTGAATCTGAATTAAAGCAAAACAAAACAATCTTATACATGCTTATATATATTCTATCTCCTCTTCAATGAGAAAGGTTACAAAGGCAGAGCAAAACAAGGAGGCTGGGACAAATGACAGATGTTAAAATGGAAAGAAGAAAATCTACTATAAACAAAACTAAAAAATACAAACACTGTGTATTTCATATCTAACATGCCTGTGTTCTGCTCTAGATTACAATAACAGAGCTCCATGGAAGGCAGCCTAAATTACTGCCTTGCCCACTAATGCTGTAATTTGTATGGTGCATTCAGCGCTCACTGAAAGCCTTCATGGTCCAAGTAAGGATTTACAAATTTACAAAAAAAAAAACAAAAAAAACAAAAACTGCTTAGACCTGAACTGTCTTTGACCCACATATGAAAGAAAAGGTCATGAAATGATCTGCCCATCCAGATTACTTTCCTTAAAGGTAAGGTAAGGGAAAAAAATATCTCACTGCATCAGCAACTGTCAGGCTTGCAGCAGTGTGCGAGGTTCTTTTTCAAGGCAACACAGCAAGAAAAGACAGATTCATCTTATAAAATGGAAATCTCATTATTTGCATCCACGCCAGGAGCTTGCCAGAATAACCACCCTGAAGGAGCATTAATTCCTGTGGCAATTTCACATTGACATTTCAGGAATTTTACAGATGAGCCAGCAACAGTTCCCCAAATGAACTGTGAAATTTTGGATAAAGTGCATAAAAGCCTTGGTCACCTCCTACTACTACATAAAAGTTATTCTCTGCTGATGCTGAAGTCATACCAAAAAGAAGAAGTGCAAAAATATCAAAACAATAACAAAAAAAAAATTTAAATAGTTCTTTTCATTCTGCCAAGATTATTCACAATGATCAACAGTTACCCACACAATGCAACAAAGCAGAATTCCCTTCCTCTCCTCATTGGGACATGGCAATTTATTGCTGTGAGGAGAGAATTCCCTGTCATTTTAACCTAAGAAAAGAGCAAATCAACTCAACAATGCAGTGCTAGCATAGGCTTTGCACTCTTAACTGGCATCAAACAACACAGGTAACAAAAGCCAAGCTGCCTCTGCAGCACTGAAGGTGGGGAGGAACAATGACACTACAACAGTTGATTGGAACAAAATGCATTGCCATGAAAATTAAAGTGCCTTTCAGAGCAATCTCATCATTTTGCCGAGAAAACTGAAGGAGAGATATCAGGACACTGCTTTTGTGCCTGAAGTGCTAGGACACAGAGGGACCAAGCTCACATTTAAAGCTTTGCTCTCAACACAGAACGAGACATTTCATCCCTCGATGCATCTCTGCCACATTTGATAGATAAGCAGCAAGTCTGCTTTTATCATGGCCTCTGCTGATCGATTTAGACAGCACACCCTTCAGGATTCTACTACAGTAGAATTCCAGTTTGGGAATACACAAAAATAGCTATTACATTATTCCTTGGGGATACAATTTCACATTGATTGATTCACTGACAGATTAGATAGGATGAAGTGGGCAAGCCCCATGTTGAGTTTCCCCCTTCCTCCCCCCAGAAGGAGAGCTGCACACATGCCAGTTTATTAAGGATTTCTCTTTTGCCTTTAGCTGGTTAATTTTTCACTGGTGCTATAATCGTGCGAATGGTAACTGAGTTGCCAAAAGACTCAAACTCATACAGCCCTGCAGTGAATTCCCAGTAAGTTGAAGCTTGGCATGGAGTTTAACAAAATACACACAAACACTACTATCAAGAAGACTGCCAGCACGGTAAAGTTATTGATATTGGAACAGAGCACAGACCTCAGTGACAACACTGCAAAAGGAAAGCCCAGGTATAGAGCTGGCTGTTTATTAAACAAAGACAAGAATTGAGCCTTTTCAATTCAGACTTTGATTTATACACCTATAAATCCTCCAATCCACACGGACCGTAAAGGAAAAAATGGCACAATTTTAACTGTAGCTCTACAAACACTGCAGAAAACTTAGACTAAAGAACAAGGGATTTGCCTATGGTTTTTATGCAGCTTGAAAGAAACTAGAAAACCCACAGAAGCAGCTGGACTATTCTAAACTAAAAAATAATGATTCCCCCTTTCACACCACTCTCCTTCTGTGATGGGCAGAAACCATTTACAGGTAACTCTTACTAGCGTGCTGTTAGCCGCTTCCAATTTGGCAGAATATTCCCCTTTAGATCCTTGATCTTTTTGTATTACAGATGCATACACAGTACCTAGAGCCCAATGCAAGCACAACACTCCCACGCCTTGAGCAGAGAGAGAGTATTCCAATAATTAAAAAATGTGAAAACCTGGGCAAGTTGTACACTGCTCCTTAGTCCTCCACAGAGGCTCAGCAGCTACTTATCAAAAGGGTGTTTTCCAGGATGGTTGTCTCCTTCCTCCTTCATTGCATGATCAGAAAGAGCCACAGTGGTGGGGAGGAGCTGGGATGAAGGCAGAACCTGTGATTTAGACACAGCCCTGTACAATTAAATGCACCACAACCACACAGCTCCAAAATGAGGGCTGAGCAGCACCTGGGAGGAGTTTGCTCAGTCTCGAGATGCCTAGTGCTCTAAAGCACAGCATAAACACCAGCAGTGACAGTCAGGAGCCTGCATAAGGAGTAAGCCAAGACCCATACTGAGACACGCTGGCACAGCAGGTCACTGCCATTCCTGCCCAAATCCGTGTGTATTTAGCATTTGGATTGTTCCCATTCCCTGAACTGCTTCTTGTGTTTCCTTTACCTTAGTAACCACAGCAGGCATGCACAAACACCTACAATGTGCTGCCAGAGACATCTCATGTTGAGGAGTGGAGGCACGAGGAGCAGCATTTCTGGATGAGAAAACACTGTGCTGTTAACGCTCCAAAGGCAAGGAGGTCAGGAGAAAAAACACTAAATGCAGCTTTTCCCCCAAATAAAACAGGAGATCAAATAGCACAAATCTGTGCAGTTGCAGAGGGAGGTCTGTGCTTTGCAGCTCAGAAGCAGCAGGGCCCTGCTGACACACTTCATTTTTACCTCTTCAGCCCCAGATCCAGCACTAAAAGACCTTCAGCACTGGCAATGCTGACAATCTCACAACTGCCTCCAGCAGATAATAGCTCCCTTGGACATGAAGTGGGTCTAACCCAATTCAGATTAGCTTAACTGAAATTTTTATGATCTATGAACATAATAAGAATTAGTCGATTCTCAGTTTTGCTCCGAGCATGGCACACTTGATTTCAAACACTGCATGTTAGAGATCATAGAAATGGCCTTTCCCTAGAGATATCCTGGATTCCAAACCACCAAAGCACTGTATCAGACACAGAGCCATTTTTCTCCTGCTCTAGCCAAGAAAGCACCTTGAGAAATATCTAATCCAGCAATGGAAACTGAACCACCTGTACTGTACAAGCCTCCCTCCCACTCACCTGATGAATCAGTGTTGCAATAAAGCACACAAAAATTAAATTAAGCACCATGAAAAGATTAGAGCAGTAAATCCGCCTTTCAGTTACTTTCATGCATCACCATGATTAAATCATTCCTTAGGTTCACATTGTCCACTTCAAACCGAAATAGGCAGTAGGCAGGACTGTGGCCTGCATTTTCTTCCTTGAATCAGAGAACTGCCATCTGTCCCTCCATCAACACAAAGTAACCCCTGGAGCTGACTCTGACTCCCTTGCTGCCCCCAGGTCCTTTTGGCCCAGCTCTGTCTCCCTCCTTGCCCAGCCAGGGTGGGGATACTCCGAGGGTCACCTACCATCCCACTGGGAACTGCCCAGCCAAAAACACCCATCCTCCTCTTTTGGCAGAACTTACCACACTCAGATCCTGGCTGGAGCCTTCTGTCTCTCCCTCCCCACTCACACCTTCTTGGAAACTTGCTGCCAAGGAGGAAAGGTGGCAACTGGGGACATTCAGTGCAGTGACTGATCTCTGCTGTAGACTTTGCTGCTGTTATCTTGTACATCAGTGCAAAGAGGGTAAAGGAATATTTTGAAAACAAAGATATTGCTGCAGCTGGATGAAGTGAGGAGGTAACTACGCAGTTTAAAGAACTTTCCCCCTCACTTAGGTTAAACAATTGTTTCACACTACAACACTTTAGGTTTGCATAGCACTAGAAAAATATGGTTTCTGATCCAACAGACAATTACGTGTGCTTATGTGTTTATTCCTCTAGGAATGCTGCCTTGCTTCACTTAGTGCAAGCTTAAAATCATTTCCAAACTCAGGTTTCCAAAATCTGGTTTTCAGATATGATGTCTATGGTCTCCACTATAGTATCTGTACAAGCGCCTATAGGAAAGGTAATTACTATCGTAAATTAAATTTAGCCAGTTAGTAACAGCGCAGTCTCCTTACTAGTTCCTCACCATGCTGGAAGAGGTACATTAAAAATGCGTTCCACCTACCAGATATGCCCACATGTCTAAAGAAATCAGGTCTCCTTGACAGCACGCCATCCCACATGCCACACCGGCCGCTTGCTGGCCCCCAGCCCTGCCATGCCGAGATACTGGGGGTAAGGAGTCCACCTCACAGCCCCCGTTGCCAAACCTCAAAAAGCACACGTAGAAACGGCGACGCACAACCTGGGCACAAAGCACGGGCAGAGGCGGCAGGTCACCCTCCCCGAGCTGCCAGCGCTTAGACCCTCGCTGAAATCACGCCGCTCGCAAGCCAACTCTGGGGTACCACGTTATACTTAAAAATAGGCAGCCTGGCAGCGCGGGGGACAAGACCAGCTAGCACGGGAGGCGGGGGAATGCATTTACTGGAATAATTTAGGGCGGCGGGNCCGCCGCATCGCCGGGACACGCGTGGGACGGGAGCGGGGACACGCGTGGGCCCCGCCGAGCCGCTCCCCCGGCGGCACGGAAAGCGCGCAGCGCCGGGCCGTGGCCGGACAGCTGCTCGGGGGAGGCGGCGGCAGGAAATACCAAAAGACTGATCCAACCACGCTAGGGAGAGAGGGAGGGAAGAGAGGGGGGAATGGAGAAGAAAAATAGAGGGAGAAAAAATAAAAACGGAGGAGAGGGGGGGAAAAAATGGGAAGGGAACGTGCAAAATCCGGGCGGGATCGGCGCGGCGCGGAGCGGGCGCGGTGCTCGGCTCCCCACGGGAGCGCCCCCGGGGAGCGCCCCGGCCTCTCCCGGCCGGAGCTCGGCTCCCTTCGGTTTGTTATTCCCCCCACACTCCCCGCAGTTTGTGTCTTTCTTCTCCTCGGCATAGGGAGAGCGTAAAGCCAAGGCAGAGTAAATAAAGCAAAACCACCAACCTCCTTAAACAAGAATCAGGCGGACCCCCCGGCCAGCAAGCAGCAAGCTATCCCCGGGGTTCAGTGACGCCACGCGCAAGATAATGGAGAAAAGCCAACCTGGAGGAATCACCGCGCTGAAGCCCCGCAGCTGCAGGAGCACTTTGTCTCAGCATCTAGCCATACGCCTCCGCCGACGCCGTGGCTCAAAGGCGCCCATGCAATCTGCAGCCCTGACACGCAGCTGAGCACGCTCCCAGCTTCGCCTCTGCATCCAGAGCGACAAATCAATCCCATGGCAAACACGGACCCCTAAGCTCCTCCAGACGAGGAGGACAGTCCAATCATCGCATCCCTGGCCTCAGCCTGCCTGCCCTTCGAGGGAGGCATGACTTTACAGGCAGCAGAGTATCTGGTAAAGCATCACGACAGAAAACGACCCAGCCACACGCATTTAACTGCTGCTTCCTCTCGCCTCCACTCTGCGGGTCCCACTGTTCAGCGCTGGACCAAGAACAGGAAGCCAAGCAGGACTTCACACCTCCTTCATCTCCATGGGAAGAGGGGTAGCGGAGTTAAAATGCACCCAAACTTTCTGAAACCAAAAAAATCACATGAGGGAATAATGTGACCAACATGAGTCTGGCTTGCATCACTAAAGTCTGAATCACCCATGTACAGCTGAAGCTTTGGTGCAAAATACAGCATGAAGCTCAGACTCATGCTTCTGAAACCAGAAGCATTAAATCATGTGCCTGGAGTGCTTTACTACCCCACCCTTCACAGAAAAAGCCAGATCCTTTTTCTCTTTAGTGTGTACAGAGGCTGAACCAAGACAAAGATCACTAGCTCTGATGTTCCTCATACTATACAGGAAGCCAGCTTCCAGCACTAAAAAGCAGCAACTCATTACTTGAAAAGGTCTCCCAGATCTTAATGAAAAATCCTGAATTCATCGCAAGCTGCAAGCTCAACTTGGACCAGGGCGCAATTTCTCTCACACTTACTGCCTCCAGCCAACTCCAGCCTGTGCATGGACTACAAGAGATTCACCCTGCATCACTGATATCCATGTACCTAATCCCGGTACAGGTAGCTGATTTTCTCCTAGTGACCTCAATGGGACATAGAGCAGAATGCACTATACCTAGCTAGGAGTAGAGCATGGTGCTGGAAGGAGAATTCATCATCCATTTTTGCTCTTTCCTGGAAAGAAAAGCACTATAAACACAGCACAAACTGTGAACAACTCACAGAGCCTAAGCTGTCCCTACTATTCAGAAGTAACCACAGCCCTTCTCTACCCATTAAATAAGCCCCTGAAACACTTGCATAGGGCAGGTGATTTTAAGTTCACCTCTATTTGTTGTTATTTCTGGCTTCATCTTCAAGGTGTGGAAAGTTGTCATGATTCCAGCTGCCTTTGAGTTGGTCAGGATTTTCACTTAATCCTCACCAAAATTTTACCCTGAGGGCAAGCCTGTATTGTGCAATGGGGCAGGGCACTGCATGGTGATGCCAAGGCCTCTCATCACCCTGGCTCAGGGCACTGCCAGGTTGAACCATCCTCTTGGAGCATGAAGCAGCTCACCCTGCCTCATACTGTCTTCTCACTCTCCCTGCTGCCTCCTGCCCTGTCTGCTCTAGGCCACACTGGGGTCCTTTCTGCGTCCTCCACTCCCTTCAGCTTCTAAAAGCAGTTCCTTCTGCTTTTAGAGCTAGAACACTTAAATGTTACCCGGTAGTTTGCCAGCACCTTGTTTGGTACAAATGGCTTTTCAGCTAAACCATGGGCTTGACATTGGTCCAGCTGTCTCTATCCAGACTGGCTTTGTCCCACCATGGCTTCTCAGCTACTTTGGTAAAGAGATCTACAGTTTTTAGCACCCTACATGAATCTCAGTGGAACTTAGTTCACTTCCCAGGGATTTCCATTTTGAACATTTTTAAATATCCTTCTAAAAGTGTTTTGGCTAAAGGTTTCTACTAAATTATTTTCTTAATAGGCAATCATTCCATGATTGCTAGTGTTTCATCTGTTCACTGCCACATTGCCACACACCACTCACTTGATAAAAAACTGAGCGTCCAAAATTATTTCAGTTAGAGACCCTGATAAAGAATAATACATTATGTTTTCCTATGTGCTCTAGGACAGTGCATGAAGCATTAGTGATGCACAGAACAGAATACTTGTCAGTTAAATTGTCAAAATTTTGTCAGTAAACTGGACCATAAGAGAAAATTTACCTCAGACTGATGCTTTGCATTGTGCAGCCATGGCATTTCTTATGGTCCAGGGAGCCCTGAACTTGAATTTGCTGTGTCTTCAGACCTTGTACCAGATGGGTCCTCTGACTCTGGGTTAGAGCAATCCATCACTTCCCTGTCTGTCTGTAAAAGCTGGGACCTAGACATGTTCTCCCCCTTTTAAGTCCCCCACGGAAATGTGGGGCGTAAGCAATGCAAACACTAATATTTTTGAAGACCATTTTCCACAGCCCTCTAGTGTCTATTCTGTTAACAGCCGTTCAGAAAACACATCTGCTGGTTATGTGCTGTCCGCAGTACATGCAAATACATGAACTGCATAAAATCCTAAGTGGATAGATGTGGAGTACAGAGCTCATAACCCCACTGTGCAATTGGAGTGAGCTTTGCTGTGTCCTAACGCCACCTGAGCTCCCTAGCTTAAAACTAGTTCATCAGTGTCCCCCAGATATCACATATCCTTTTGACAGAAGCTCTCTGAGGGATGTACCTTGCAGTTAGGGCTAAGGATCCTTCTGGCTTCATCTCTCTTTTGCAAGAAATCAGCATTCCTTCTGGGGGTCTGCAGCTGTGATATTTCCTTTGGGCATTTGCCAGCGTTTGCAACACTTAAATTTCCCACCACAGCAACAACATTCTGTCCTAAAAGGGCTTGTAAACTGGTGTGAACTCTATCATAAACAGGGTAACAAAAGCAGCAAAGTACAGTAAGCTTTAATTCTAGTGCTGGGAGAGTAAAGTCAGGCTGTTTCAGCTGTTGTTACTCCAGTCCTTACAATCCAATAATGCAACTCTAATAGTCAGAACACCGAAAAGCAGTATCTCACATATTTTTATGACAACCCTTAGAGATACAACAGAGTATCAGTGTTGTCTAGAAATTGCGGCAAATGCAGACAGGCAGGTAAATGCAGCAGCAGCAGCAGACAGATCACTCAGTTCTCTCAGGTCAGCAGCCTGCCTAGGAAATTGTTTCAGTGCTTTCCCCTGCATCTTCCTTTTCAAATCCTCCACCTTTCAGAACTGCTGAATGAGCTCCTTTTCACCCAACAGAGATCTGACTCTACCTATGTGAACTGTAAATGCATACTAATTTTGCAAAGACCAGCATACTTGCATTTGATACTTTCCTATATCCCACAACATAGTTACAGTAGTTCTGCAAGCTCCCATTCATGGAGCCATAAAAGCCAGAAGATATATTTATTGGCCTCTATTAAAATGAAAATGGAGAGGATAATATTTCTGTCATTATAATTACTACAATGGCTCTAGAGCCATACCCACATTAATCAGACATCCTATGAACGGTTTTTATCATTGTAAGATACATGCCCTTAAGCTCATGGCACATAGTGAGACAAGAAGCAGGAAGCTTTAAAACAAATGAGTCAAAAAATGTTGTTAAACATGGGTCTTTATCATTAGCCATTGGCTTCAACACAGCTGTATGCAATTAATGATAAGAAAAAGATCACTTTTACCAGCAAGTGTTTTCCAATGCAATGTTCCTTAGCAAAAATATTCAGTGCCATAGCTGGATAGAGAAGGACCTTCTTGTTAACAAATAGTAGTCTGTCTGTTTAGAGCTCTGAAAAAAGCATGTTTGTTCGTTTTACATTTTGAAACACAGAGCTGCTGCTAAACCAGGATCCCAATTGCTAATTTGCTGGAACAGGTCTCTGGAGTAGTTAGAAAAACCACAAACATCTCCCCAGGAGCCACTGGAGACTGGAGTCCTCTTGTGGTAAAAGGTAGGGGGAAATTTCCAGTGACTGGTTACTGCTGAAAGCTGGCACCCAGTAAGAGGTACAGGGAGCATGTACTTTGTAAAGGGCTTCATGTCACATTGCAGAGCATAAAAGCAGCAGCATGAAGACTTTGCAGCGGGCAGTGGGCAAGCATCAAAAGGAGCAGGATGCCACAGTGTTTTGATACTGCAGACTGTGCTTCTGTTTACTGTGGTAGCACCTTTCTGTTAGCCTGTTCCCTGCTGAGATGATGTTTCTGGCTGGGTCTTTTTGTTTGGTTTTTTTCTGTCCTTGTTAGCAGAGGTAATTTTTCCTGAGTGGTTTGCTAGCAAGAACTTTTCTCCTGGCTAATATATTCACTACAGTACAGTATCAGAGATCAGCACCTATCCTTCTTGTCAGTCTGGCTGAGGTGGGCAGACAACACAATTCTAAGATCTTGTTTAGATCCTGCTGCTCTGTATTCCATCTCCTCTTCTGCTGTGTTTTTTCCTGTCTGCAGTACATCCTATGGACTGCCTTGAGCTCATCTTAGGAGAAGTTTCTATGGATGGTGGATGTTGGCCATGTTACTGCCATGATCCCTGCCTGGAATAGGACTACAGAAGATGGAGTACGTAAATAACCTGAAAGTCTTTACTCACACACTGTGGTCAGAAAGCTTTCACATGTCTATATTTGGGCTTGGGTTACAGCAGAGGTTATCTGGCTAGCAATTTTATCCTGTGGGCCAAGCCTCCAAAGGGCTCATGAGCCTCTCACAGCTTTGGTGGTCCTGCAAACAAGATTTTGAACTTTCAGGAAAAAGTCTTCAGCAGGACCTTGTAGTACAGTCTTCAGAGGCAGCTTTAAAACCTGCCAGTAACATGATAAAAGATCCCAGATGCTCTTACCTGGTTTGTTTTCTCTATCCAACCCATCAGATGCTTGGATGGTGCCCTACTTTCTATAATCTTAATGTCAAGGGTGTTTTTCAGGAATCTAAATACAATGCCATTTCAGCTACTTCATCCCAGACCTCATTCCAGAGAAACTGTTTGTGATCTTAGGTATCTTATATCAAACAAGACTTCTAGTGCAGACCTTACTTTTCCTACCCTGCACCCTCACCAATGTAAACATCTGTCTCAAGGGGTCTCATTCAGGAATCCCAAACTAAGGTCTGTGTTGGGAAGTAAAACTGTACCCCATATGTGGGTACATGTGTTACTACAGCTGGAGTTCAATGAATTTTAGTTGTGACTACCCAAGTTCCTAATTTCTTACTGTTCATCTGAAGACTGTTCACATCAAGCACCATGAACCTGTTTTATTTTTCTCCAAATGTCTAAGCCAGCAAATTAAGCTGAATGCTGCCATTATGGCTTTGGTGGGAAAAATAGATCAAACAGTTTGGCTGCTGTTGATTTGCTCCCACAGGCCTGGCCAGTAACTAACTCCAAGTATCATCTTAGAGAATAGCCCAACATGCTGAGTTGAACTGGTGAGCAAGGTTCCTTCTGCAGCAATCTGGAAAGCAGCCAAGACATCCAGGATCTGACAAATTGTCCAGTGAAATCTGGGCTAGATTTCAAAACCCTTGATAAGACATGACACAAAACCAATTTGGTATTCAAAAACATTCCAATAGCCCTTGTTGTTGGTCAGGCTTCAAGCTAATTACAAAGCAAGCTAGCTGTTACAAAGTCTCAAAGGACAAAACAAATACATTCATGTATATGTAAACATATCCATAAGTAGAATCATAGCATAGTTTGGGTTGGGATGAATCTTTAAAGGTCAGCCAATCCAACCCCCCTACAATAAGCTGGGACATCCTCAACTACATCTGGTTGATCAGAGTCCCATCCAATCTGACCATATAAATATGTAGCAAGGCTGCAATGTGAGTCCATCCCCTGGGCAGCAGTCCTCCCCAAAGTGCTGCAGCATGGGTCACTCTTCCATGGGGTTCTTCACCATGGAGAAGCTGCTCCAGTGTGGGCTCCTCTCTCTATGAGCCTCTCACAGGGTCGCAGCCTCCTCTCAGTCATCCACCTTCTCTGGTGTGCAGTGGGATCTCTGCATCCCTGTGGATCTCCATGGGCTGCACCACAGGCTGCAGAGGAATCTGGGCTCCAGTGCCTAGAGCACCTCTTTCCCCTCCTTCTGCACTGACCTTGGTGGCTGCAGAGCTGTTCCTCTCACATGTTCTCATCCCTCTCTTCTCTAGCCACAATTACAACTGTGAAATTACTTTTTTTTTCTCTTTTTCTAAAATACGCTGCCACCATTTCTAGTTGGCCCAGCCTTGGTCAGCGACACTTTCGTCTCTGGATTACCAGGGACCAGCTCTGCTGAACAGGGAGGAAGCCTCCATCAGCTTTTCCCAGAAACCACCTCTGTAGCCCCCATGCTACCAAAAGCTTGGCCATGCAAACTCCATCCAACACATGTATTTCTATAAAAGATTCTCCTATCAGACTCATAAACATAGACACACAGATCTTCATATGGGTCAGTACCAATCTCTCCACACATATCTAGTTATGTATTGACTGATCAATACTCTGTCCATAGACAGATCTGATCTAGACAGGCAGAAATCAGAGCTTAATTCTTATTTGTTTATTACTTTGTTCTCTCCAGAGAGGGGCATTTTGAGTTACAGATGATTGAATCTAGTTCCTGACACTCAATATATACTATTGATCTGTAGGTCAGGCCAGAGAGTCACAAATCAGCTCTATTAGTAGCTTTGTAATAACACTGTATCATATTCCCAAGCTTGCAGCTGCTTCCCAGGATGTGTTTGTTCTGATTCTTGACCCTTTTTATTTTGCCTGACTCTTGACTCACTCTTGTAGCCAGCTCATTTCTAATAAATTATGGAACTTCTCACAGCTTCCTTCCTGCTCTTTACTCCGAAATTCATATTCTAGCTCCATTTGTGATCAGGCAAAAAAGTCTCCTTGGCTGTTACAATTCATTTTAAGGATTCTTTTTTATTGCTGATGCCTCCAGTGAACTCCCACAGGGGCTTGAAGGAGATCAGGAAGAAAAAGTACAATAATGTTTTTTGCTGCTTCTGAAGGGCATCTGGCTTGTCTGCACAAAGTGATGCCAGTATTTTTGTCATCGTTTTGCTTCAAACAGGGAGACCTGTCCAGTGTTACAGTCACAAGTTACAATTATAGAAATAAAACACAAAATACTGAAGCCTGGATGAAAAATGTTTCCTGAGAACAGATATAACACTATCAAAGACCATGCTCTGACTTACAGCCCAAAAGGACAGCACATAAAGGTTTGTTCCAGAGCAAATTGTCTGTCCCTTTTATGCCACAAAGGAGCTAGATCCCAGAGTCACTGATTAGATCTGTGCTCTTGAAGTCCAAATTCAAAGGCATTCTTAGAGAGGACAGCTTGATTTAGCAATTACGGTAGTCCTGAAGTAGTGGGATAGTACCTTGGGAACTATGATGTCCACATGGATGACCTGATGGTGGCCACAGAAAACTGTAAGTATTTGCTTCATCATTTTGCAAATTAAATTATTTGTGTCCTAGCTGTTTTCAACCCTGATGAACTTTATTGTTCCTCTGTCAGTGACTGTGTCTCTCCTGATCCCTTCACACAGTGAAACCAGGCTTCCTGTGGTGTGTGACTTTCTCATGCTATCACTACATTAGCAAGCAGGAGCACATCTCTAGGGCAAAGAAATTGGTAGTGAGGATGCAACATGCTCACTATTTGCATTTCAGAGAACTGGCTTTGGACTAGCTTTAGTCTGGTCCCATCAAGTCAGCATCCATCAACAACTGCAGCAAATTAGGCATGCTCCTAGAGTGCATCTTCCCATACTGATTCACTGAAAGGGATTCCAGGTGCATGTACTCTGAGACTGCTCTGGCTATGAATCAAAGAGCAGTAAATAAAAACGATTTGGATATTTGCCTCAAAACCACATTGCTGATCTGTCTGAAAAAGAAAGAGAGTGACATCTGAGAAACAAAGAGGCTGCTGACTGAAAAAAAACCCAAAAGAGATACTGATGGAAAAAAATAGCCTGAATGCAAAGGCACAGATTTTAGGATAACGTGTCATCTCATCCACTGACTGGTAATAGCTCCTTAGGTTTCCACAAGCCTTGGAGCATGTTGCTTACCCCTTCTTTGTTATGTTCCCTTAATTATACCTGGCTATGAAGGTCAAAATACTTGTCCCTGTTCACACCCGGGGGAAAACAGCTGTGTGGAGCAGCTAACCCATGTGGGACATTGTTGGAAGCAGATCCCACAGCTGGAACACTGTAGTCCTACCTTCCACCCAGGCCTCCACTGGGTACAAGTGTTGTCATGAGGCCAAAGGCTTTTTTCAATCAGATATTGTCATATGGTGGTTTCTGTGCCATGTTCAAAACATGCCACTCTTTTGAAGATGACCTATGTTAAATGTAGCAGCCTTTCACTTTGAACTCTCATGGTAAAGATACAGGCATTAAAAGTAAGACCAAGTTCTAAGAACAGAGGTCTTTTAGAAAGGCAGTCAGTGAAAAACATACCATAGGTTTGAACAACAAATGATACCCGTGGTTACAGTGACCAAGAAATTGCAAAAAATACACAAATATATTAAATGTGTTAATTGAAAGTGTTATTACTTATATTTGTGCAATTAAAGGAGTAATGTTCATCAAGTATATAGGAATGAACCAAGAGTTCATAGACCATCAATGATCTCTTGCTACCCAGGGGACTCTCTGACATGCAATCCTTGTCCTGTTTCCCAATGGTTACAAAGAAGAGAGAAGAATTATGGGTAGAATAAAATATTCTCTTTAGCTGATCTCAGAGTGAAACAAATAATTAATTACTTTTGAATACGGTGAGCTAATTTTGTAGTGCTTTTCAAAAGTACCTTAAGTAACCCTTGGGAAAACAGATTTTTTTAAGCAGAACAGAATCCAAATGAACCTTCACAGGTGTGGGATCATATTAAAAACTTCAAATTCATCCTATTTCCATCAGAGCTGTGCCAAGCATCTCAGCCAGCTTGTGCTTCTGCAGCAAAACTTCATACTCCTCACAGCTCTGTCAAACTGTCCAGTGAAACCAGATGAAACTCAGCAGTTCTGGATGCAGTCAGAAAGCTCACAGGATGCCTGTATCAGCAGTGACAGTGATGCAAGGCTCTTCTGGTTAAAGCCAGAGGGAAGTCCAGCATATAGATTGGTTTTGAAAAATTGCACTTGCCACTGACAGGAAATTCTTTTTATCAGGCCGCAAAACCATAATGGAGTAGATCTGTAAAGGAGCAATATCATTTGGTGTCAGCTGGAGGTCTGGACATCATCATGTATTATTTTTCTTTCCCAGGAAGATGGTCAGGGTCACGGGATTGTGTTGAATAGGCTGGTAATTTTTAGGGATATTTGAGCAAAATTGTTTCCTCTTCTCTGAAATACGTGTCTTGGAAACCTGCTTATACATGTACACACAGTTTCTCCCTGAACAGATGTTACTTTTCACAAAATTACAAGGCTGTCATCTGTGGTGAATACTAAGTAGTTTTAGGAAGTCTGTTCTCTGAGCTGGTACAGAACATAGAACCCAAAGGAAGGAAAGGAGGATCTGGTGAGGAAAATAACATCTTCTCCAGACCAGGTCTCAATTCTGCCCTCAGATACTGAATTTCTCTTTGCAAACCTTCTATGCCTTCAATTCTTCATGTGCAGAATGAAATACTTCTCACAGACTTTATTTGATGTCTTACCTACCATGTCTAGAACTGTAGTTACTCCTATTCTGATATAAATAACAATATTTTATTTCAGTTCAGTATTGCACTTCAGTGCTTGTATAGAAAAACAGTCACTGACTCCTCTATTGCTTTCCTGTGGGTTCATTAGATTTCCCCTTAAAAAGACTCAGGGAGTTTCTAAAAGCACCAGTTTTCAGAATGGAAGAAATTTTCAAATCTAAAAAGACCTGCAAAGATGCTATGTTTATAGAAGAAACAAATCAGTCAGAGATGGTATTCTGTGTTTAGGCTTTTGCCTGTGCAGAAGTAAAACCAAGTAAGAAATGTCTTTATATGTCTTTTTTATAAGAAGGGCAGTAATATACCTCAAATAACATAACCTGGAAAGCAAAAGGCCAATAATTTCCGTAATTTCTCTTTCTCTCTCTGTTGTTTTTTTTTTTTTTTTGGTTGTTTTTTCTTTTTTTTTTAATATAAAGAAAAGCTTGCTCAGTAGAGGGAAGCTGGGGATGAAAAGGTAGGAAAGCACTATCTGGGGAGGTGGCGGACTCAATTCTTACTCAATGCCTCAAAGCACAAGTAAATGTCATCATCTCCAGAAAACACAAAGGAATCAATGTCTGGCAGTTGCTTGGCATATTCTCACCTCACTTGTAAAAGCAGATTCTTATCTGCTAGAATGGGAAAGGATCTTTCTAAACACAAAGTGAATATAAATAGATATCTGTGAGCTTGTCTGTGCAGTTGTTTCTTCCTGGTTATACTGGTCTAATGAGATGATTCATGCTAAACCAGGGTGGACATTCTGATTTTAGGTGAAGACTGAATCTTGTCAGAATAGCTTAAAGAATATGCAGCAATATACAGTAAAAAAGACAGGCCTTGATTTTAGACACAAAGTGTCCTCCTGGGAACTACTGCTGGTTTAATTAAAGAGGTTCAAAGTCTCTCTCTTTCCCTTTCTATTATAACTATCCCATGTTGATCAGCCGAGTTTGAGGAGAGACTGATCTCTGCTGCATGACATTTGTCTTCACTTGAAAAGATGCCAACTCAGCTGACAACTATTGTGACTGTAATGCAATAAACATTAACTATTTCACTTCTTAACAAAGCACACAAGGAAATCAAAGGATCAGAGGGCCTGCAGAAATACTTCCCAGAATACAGAGAGAGCTTGGCTGCTGATATGCATAAAATTAATAAATTTAAGCCTACCTACAGTTAAACTGCAAGGAAATCAGAGGGAGGGCACCAAATGAAATAATTCTTATGAAAAGGTTAAGGTTGGGCTCTGCTTAGAAATGCAAGAGAAATAATACTCTCATTAACAGATTTCTCTCTTGTCCCCAGAGAGACATCCTTCTTAGGATCTGGAAACAGGAGGCTTCCAGAGCTATAGCACTGACCTGATGGATGGGCAAGGGTTGTTGGGATGTTTTTAATGAGCTATAATGGCTTTCTTTGGGGACTTTGAGAGATCAAGATGCTGAGAATAGTTTGTCTTAAAGTATGACAAGGGAAAATAATGATAAAGGATACAGAGACCAGTATGCTCTGCTGAATTCATTGCAGTGCACAGAAATTATGCCTTGACAAACTCACTGTTGATGAAAAAGAGGTTTTAAAATGACAGGAGTAGGTGCTATTGACTGCTGTGGATGAACTATAGTCTGTGGTTTTGGAGGAATTCTGGGAGAAGCCTTCTCTGAGACGTTCTAAAAATCATTACTGCCTGCTTTTTGAGCATACAATGGTGTAAGAAGCAAAGCTGGAAATCATCTCTGCAAAAGGGGATACATATTGACCATGTACCATCAGCTAGGTCTGAATATAGCCATCTTCCATCTCTAGCTTTCCAGAGTCACCAGAACACCCAACACGTTCTCCAATGCAGAGAGAGTACAGGGTACATAGCACACATAAATCCTCACAAAATGGAGCAAATCCAGCCTATTATGCTGTAAAAATTTTCCATGCAACTGTCAGAGAAGTGCACACACTCAGCAACAAGCCAAATTAACTCTGGTCACAGTATCTTGTGCCCAAGTGCTCCCATTGAGGCAGGGCTGATCATTGTTCTTGGAGTTAAAAACTAAGAGTCTAGCTCCATGACATGTGCCAGACCTGTAGAAAATCAACACATTTCCTTACAGCATCTATGAAAATCTAGAAACTCAGTGTGTCTTGGTCTAAGATTGTTCCTAGTCCTTGTTACATATTCCTCAGCACCCCTGGAAAGCATGGCCACAGCTACCCATTCGCAGCATGGGGCTGCAGCAGCTCAGGGCTCCAGGTATGAGCTGGGGCACAGAAAGCCTGAAAAAAGAAGCTTTATTGATGACCACAACCAAATTAAGCTAAACAGATGCACTGTTTTAGGATTAGTTGTTTTAAACATTTCTTTTAAATTAGACAGGACAAGGTTTGTGCCTTTAAAATAAATTGAAATGAGCAGAATTTCTATCAGATGACCAGCTTTTCATGTAACATGCACTGGCAAACCCAGTTATAGTGCAGTGAAATTCTCCCTCTGGTCAGGTCCTGAAAGACATTTTCTCCAAGAGCATTCAGAATCAAATGTGCATTTAACTTTTCTTTCCATTTCACACTCCATTTCTAGTGATTAATGCTTGTGTTCTAGATGGATGAAAGCTGAAACAGATGTTATCCACTCACAATGCTGTCCTGATAACCCTGAGCTAAAGGCTGAAATCCTTAACAGATTAGAAGCTGAAATAAAAAATGGGTAAGTAAAGTGGGGAGTATGGCTGAACAAACTCTTATAGGTTTCATTTCTGTGGATAACAATGCACACAGGCTATGTAATCTCCATGCTGATCTGCCAGAGGAAAGATTAAATGGCAAAATTCCAGCACTGAAACCTGCAAGTCTCTTCTGCTCTACTCCCTCAGTGTGAGCACCAAACTTTTTAGCAGAATGTCACTGTGTACACTCTATTCTCTTGTGGGTTTTCAGCTCATTTTCCTCTCATTGAAACAAAATAATTTTTTCTTATACATTCCTATGAGCTTATGATATTTCTGCCATTGAAAGTACTTGTAGCCACTTTGTGGTTCATCTGGTGCTGAGCAGGTTAGGAAAATATTTGAATTTTCACTGAAGTAAAACTGTGAGTGGCTTTTATCAAACAAGAAGACACATTTTTTGGTGATTGGAACATTTTTTTCATATTTCTTGATTCAAGCCTAGAAAGCATGTTGGAGAGATTAACCTGACATAGCTTTGTCAGGGAAAAATTTATTTTCATTCCTTTGTTCTTTACCTCAGAGAGCTACAATATGTCAAAAAGCTGTGCTGTATTAATCTATGGACAAGACAAACCAATTCAGCTGAGAACATGCTATTGAAAACTAGAGGAAGGGAGATCTGCAACATCACTACCCTGAAAAGCAGAGAACTGGCTAGAAGTCCAGCAAATACACAGCTCAACATCACCTAACCCACCCTTTAAAAAATATTTTTTTCTTTCTTTTTTTTCTTTTTTTAAGACCCTCCAATTATTTTCTTTAAAGCCCAGGAATAGGAACATGGATGCAATAATCTAGTCCATTACCCTGCCTCAGACAGTAGCAGATGTTTCTGGGGGAAGGAAGCAACAACCAGCAGTAGACTGGTATAGGATAATCTTACCCCCCACATCAGATCAGATCACAGTTCAGTGGTTAAGAGACTGGCTTAAAACAGAGCATTTAATATCCTTTTGAGAGGGTTTTCTACTCTGGCCACATCAATGATGAATTTCTTTCCAATACCCATCATGGAGGCAAGTACCCTTCATATATCTTCTTTATGTATCAGATTAAGTCTCAACATCAGAGAAAAGGCTTAAAACAGTAACTCAAACTACCTTTTCCAAAGGGGGAGAAGGACACTCAGCTTGTTGTGTATAACTTATTCTTTGTGGAATTCACAAGTACAAGTACAAGCTGCTTGAGGTTGCTTACATCATTGCCAGATCTGTGCTACTTCCATGTCTGTGGATAATGCATAATAAATCATAGCAAGGCTATTGGAAATCTTCCTCCTATTCTTAAGAAAAGGCCTAAAGACCTAGACAATAAAATTGTCTTAAATTATATTATTTAAAATTATGTATTATTTTTAATGTAACGTTGACACAACAGATACAGAGCAAAAAAGCAAGAATGTGAACATGATCCTTTAAGGGCATGTCATTGAAAAACACTTCCAAACTCATGAACCCCTTCCCACCACCACCTCCCAATAATGGTTTAATTTTGTTACAGACTTAGCTGAGGAGTAACACAGCATTGCAAGTTTCAGGGTATTCTGTGATGCAAAATTATCCAGATAACTCAGTCTGCAGCAGGCACAAGAATCTGTGACTCCAAATTGCTTCTAATCTCCAGGCTCCACCTCCTGAGGCTACAGTTAAGATCCCAGTTAGAATTATTATTAAACCTGCACCTTTCCTGGCTCTTCAGTGACACCTTCTGGGACAAAAATAGACCAAACCAATCTTCGTTTTTCTGCAGCTCTTTTTACCTGTAAGTAGGAGTCAAGTGGAAGCTAATTGAATAGAAATAGTGAGCCCACAAAAAACTCTACACAAATACAGCTGCCTGGCCCTGAAAAGCACGATCTCTTTGGAGACTGGGCAGGAGATGAGTCCCAGATGGTCACAAATCTGTAAGCTTTCACTTCTGCCACCATGTATTTTGATTTCCTAAAATTGCTAACTGAGGAGAAAAAAATCACACTTGAACAGCTGGATCCTCTCTATAAGAGCAGTAAGGATGAAGGTGGAAGTTTATATTGAAATATCTTACTTTTAGTGATGGTGATGTTATCTTTGCTTGAGGCCAGGTTTTAGATGCATCTGTGGCAAGACTCCAGAGCACAACTCTTCTATTTCGTTCTGGCTCACTGTAAAGGGCTGGACTGCAATTCTCATTCCCATGCAACCCCAGTCATAAAGAACAGGGGCATATACATAGGTTCCCTCAGCTGCAGGGGGAAAGACACCTTTTTCTCCACTCTCAGGTGAACATGCTGGGAAGACAAGTAGCTTTGCTAGGTAGGGTATTAACTCAATGAGTAGGCTGGAGCTTAGCTGAAAAGATGAGCATGTTTAGCAAAGAGGTCTGATCTTGAGCACTCACATATGTACAGCACCAGAATTCAGTGTTGCTGTGCAAATTTATTGCCACTCAGACAAGTAGAAACATCTCATTTTCCTCTGTGCATAGTCTATTGCAAATAAATGTACTTTTGATCACACTATGCTCCACTGATGATCCATCTGGTACTTTTTTAGTATTTCCATCCTGTCTGTCCCGGTCTGTTTATTAATCTTTAGCTTTTTACTATCCAATCAGTCATCTCAGACAACAGTTCTTGATGTGTTTTTTCAGTTACTACTGAAACTACTAACTACTAACTTCAGTAACTACTTTGTTTCACAAAGAGAGCACACAGTGGGTGAAAAAAAAGTATTTAAAATCTGAGATGGTCTTCAAGTTCAACACAAAACATCCTTTTGTCTGACCTGAACTAAAAGGAAGCCAGAAGGGCACCCTCTCCACCCAGAGCCGCTGGCTGTACTGCAGGGGTGACATGGAGGCTGTGCCCAAAGGCAGAGGGTCAGCAATTACATTAGTGTGACCTGCTCCAGTGTGTAAGTTAAGCTGCTCTGTGTAACTCTTCCTGGACACGGACTGCTTTCATCAGTGCACATTTTCCTGAAGTGGTAGGGTTTCTTTGTACAGGAGGTGGTTTCCTTGTACAGGAGGTGCATCTAACATGACACATTGGAGCACAAAGAATTTACTTGTAGATGGGGAGTGCTGAGAGCCACAGGTAAAGTTGTCAGTGTGCAAGGTAGACAATGTGATTTGTAACAAAAGCAGAAAGAAGTCACTCTGGACTTGTGCATTAATGATCCGTGGCCTTCTGCTGGAGAGATTCTAATGTAACCCATGAATCATGCATAGCTTAAAAAGAAGAGAGGACCAAAGAATTGCTGTGCTATTGGATCCCTTCATTTCTTCTCTGCAGGAGCCAAAGGCTGACCTCTTTGCCTCAGGGTTAAGTGCTCCTAAGTACACTGCCACAAAGCTGAAAATAAAGGAGAGAGTTCTCTCCATTTCTGTGCTCGCCCTGTGGCTCAGGAGGAATCCACATCTCCATGCACTTCTTTCCTGGCCACCTGGAGATCCAAGTGTCTAATTCCAAAGGGTAGGTTTATATATCAGTTTTCACCACTGGATAAGTAAATTGCTACAATCAGCATCAATTAATGCTTGCTCCTAAGCAGATGAGGCCTTGCTAAATTGATTCTGGGAATTGTCCTCTTGCTGTGGCTCTTGGTTTGGACAGTGGAAAAAACGTTGCCCTCAAAACTCCCCTACTTCCCTTTCAGACTAGAGTATTATCCACCTCTTATAAATTTTCAAAACACAAATTCTGGCATAAGCCTGGATCTTTTTCTTAGGCAAATCTATATATTGGAACCCACAGAGAGCTTTTTCTGAGTATTGGGTTCTTTCTGTATATTAGAGCTTATCTGCACATCTGAACACAATTTGCTGTCACCCCTTTTTTCAGGGTTAAAAGACAAATACCACATAAATTGTAAACCTCTGTGATAACAAGAAGGCTCAGCAAGAAGATTTTTCTGGCTTTTCTACTTTAAAGAGACAGGATCTTATGTTTACTGTTCACTCATGATATTGAGGCAGTCTGACCCAAACTGAGGCCCCAACATGCTGTGCTGTTTCTCTAAATATGCAAATGAAAGCTGCTTGTGAAAGTACAATGTTTCCAAGGCAAAGCATTATGATTTACATTTGACGTCTTAAAAAAATTGTTCTCATCTGGCCTCAAGAACTACGCATGTTTTCTTTTTACAGCTCTTTTACTTGCAATTTTTGCCATAGGCTCCATCTTGCTTCATAATCCTGGAAGCACTTATTCTCTGGGAGCTATGGGTCAGTACTGCAGAGAGAAGTGTGGGGAGCACCTTCCCAGCCCACCACATTCCAGCTACAGAGCTTCTTGCCCTGCACTTTGGTATTTCCACCCTCCAAACCAGGATATGCCCTTTTTTTGCATGTGAATCAGGAGGGATCCCCTGTTTGCTGCCTGGCCAGACTTGTGCAGGAAAGAAACACTTCTGTCCCCAGGTGTAATTGTAGCTAAAGGGGAGCATCCTCTCTCCTCTGCACCCTGCACAGGCTTCCCAGGATGCCATGTGCCTCACTTGCAGGGATGTGTCAGTCCTGGGAAGGCAAAATGTTGGCCCAGGCAAAGCAAAACTGAGCTACCTATGCTCACCCAGGCTTCAGTGAAGCCACTGGTGCCTGTAGTTTGGCTATCAACACATGTCCTGGTGTGCTCACGTTTTGAGCATGTCCATGTTTTAGGCACCCTTGGCACAAATATTAATGAGTAGCTCAGGGGCATGGCAGCAAAGCACCAGGGTGGAATTATAACCACACTTGGCATGATGTATCAAGCAGCATGCCAGAGTGCCTATTGTGGATTTTGGGTTAATATTTGCCATTGACTATCACCGCTCACCAGGAAAAGCAACGTGTTTTTAATAAACTTTGAAATAAGGCATAAGTAAATTGTCCTGACTGCAGCAATCCAGTCACTAAACTTCTTCTTGGGCACAGGTTATCTTTGTTTTCTCCCTAGTTGTAGATTGTGAGGGACTGTAAATTAACCTGCCATGTGGAAAGGCTTCCCCCCTTATACAACAACACCAAGGTGTTATTTCCTAGCTTGGAGTAACCACAAAGTCAGATAAATCCTCAGCAAAGCACTGTGCCTGGAAATGAAGAGAAAAATTGTTTCCTGGGCTTTGTTCAGGTGCTCTACTACAAGTGCCAGCAAGAGGGCCTCTTCCCTCCAACAGCAAGGGTGACTGCAGGGCTGGGATCCCAGGAACAGGAGGGTTAGGCAGGAACAGGCTGCAAGCACCATCTCATTGTAGATGGTACCAGTTAGCCATGCCTAAACTGACGCCCTAATGGGGGACTAACAGTCTGCCCACACTGTTAAGCTGTGCCCTGGGCTTTGGAAAACACTGGAAAAAACTGGTAAAGTACTTCAATATCAGTGTGCTGCAAAAGCCCAGAAACTTTGGCCTTCCCTTGTTACTCCACA
Organism: Toxostoma redivivum; assembly: GCA_013397375.1. Taxonomy (NCBI): domain Eukaryota; kingdom Metazoa; phylum Chordata; class Aves; order Passeriformes; family Mimidae; genus Toxostoma; species Toxostoma redivivum. Next base: position 327,850 of record VXBI01009128.1, read on the forward strand.
GCTTTAAAACAGAGAACAAGGCTGCACTCCTAAAGGGGTGAGCAGAGTTCCCTGAGTTCTGCCAGGCTTGGTACATCCTGCATGGGCTCTGGGACAGCAGTGAGTGTCCCATCCTCACTCATTATGAGGTTGAAGGAACAACAACAACAACAAGTTAAGTAGAAGTTTTAGCAGCAAAACTGCTTTAGCAGATACTGTGGGCCTAGTGAGACTGCTAAAGAAAGATAGAAAGCATATGGAGATTTGACTTACTGGCATAAATTTGGAGACATCAGCATAGCTGCAAAAAACACCATTATTGAGTCTTTAAAAATCAAAGAAAAGGAGACAGCTTTTAGTTCCAAGATATGGAAAAAAGAGAAGGAGATAGGATATGACATCTCAAAAGAAACAGATACCTGCCTTATTTAATATGTATTTTGGACTCAATTTTCCCCTTGCATAAATCGGTAGGAAAGTCATCTTCAGCAGCATATTTAAGTACATAATTAGCTTTAAGTAGATGCTTCATCCTGATTTAATCACATTGCTGCATTTATGCCTAAATCAAAATGCTCTTAAGAATCTTAAAACTACAGTGGTATAAAAGACATGTAAGAGGTCAAAATCAGATACTCCAGGGTAGAATGTAAATTGCTACTGCCAATGAGCTATTAGAACAAATGGTATTATCTTTTACCAAGAAATTACACGGTGCTATACTATGATAAAGAGATTTTGTCTTTTCACACATTTCCTACTCTGTTTCCCATCAGCTGAAAATTACTCTGCAAGAATCAGAGCCCAGAATAGAGTCAAAATTCTTAGGACAAAAGCTAAAATGCAGCAAACTTCTTGCGTTACATTTAAAGATACTTAATGAATTACACAAATTGCTTCCCCAAATAAATGAAGCAGCTGGTAATCGACAGGCTGACCTGGTATTCTCAGACTGTTATTACTGTAACAGAGTGGATGTTGCATGCCTAAATAATAAATACTTCAATTCAGCAAAGTAGTTCCATGTGTGTTTCACTCTCATTTAAGTGAAGCTGAGATACACCGCTTTAGGGGGTGGATTATGCCTTAGCATTGCTCATTTCAGTGAAGAGTAACACACCAAATTCTGAGAGTTACAAGAAATGGAGCATCTAAGAAATCTCCATGAAAAAATAAAAGAGGAAGACAATTTCACTAGTTATATCTACTACACAAAACAGCACACTAATTCATTCCAACACCATGGATAGCAGAATAGATAGTCAATGTTTAAATTGCCCTATAAGACAAGATTATAAAAAGATGCACAGCTTATTTCTAATGAGCTGGTTTCTAATGGGATACTTGCAGAATCAGCTAGCCAGAAAGTTTCTTTCTGTGCTACAGTGCTACATATCATCACCTCGTTTTCCCACTGCCATTCTTCAGTCAAGAGAGTCAACTTGTGATTTTTCAGCACAGAAAACCCTCTTGGAATTTTCCACAGGGGAAAAAAATGCCTCGCACCCCAAAACCTTTCCTGTATTCAGGATCTACCTGTTTTTGAAAAGCTAAATAAAAGTCTCTTTACCCTTGACATCATTCAGGGAAGAAGGAAGGAAGGCTAATGTGAGCCCCTCAGGCTTATATTATTTTAAAAGCAATGCCAGCTTCATACATCTGGCTGATGCCACATTGGCTGAAGACCCACATTGATCACAGACTCTTCAAATCCCCTTGCATGCACTTTCTCATCTCCTGACTCAAACTGGGCTCTGGGAGCGCCTCCTTTTTGTCCTCTCTCTGTGCTAGCCTGAACACCATGCAGCTGCTTGGTGTTAATCAGCCCAGCACAAACATACCTCCCAGAGCAGCAAGCCCTTATTTCCCACTGCTGCCTGCACCCTCCACAGGCACCCACAGCAGGGCTTAGGACCAAAGTACAGGATTAGGGGCATGGAAAAAAAACAGCCTTGGGAGATGAAAATAAGTGAGAGGATGCCATGGGTGGGGGGGAGCCACCTTGGGTGGGCAGGAAGGATGTCCACACTTTCGTGAGTTTGAGTGCTGTGCATGAGTGGGTAATACTGGAAACACAATTGTTAACAATTTACAGAAACAAGATGCTGATTGGTCCATGGCATTTGTCATTAAAGCTTGATGAAACTCAGTGTGTGCAATAATTTTGGTTAATTTGCTACCATTAATAATGCATGACTAAACCACTCCAAAACATCACTGAAATGGGAAAATATTCCTTAGTTTTGTCCCACTCCTCATTTTAGGGAAGAAAACTTAGGTATGGTATTGCACTGGGACTTTAGAAGTACAGATGCAAAGTACTGCCTCTTCCCAGGAGCTATATTCACATAGTAAAATCTTTGAAAAAATCTCTGAATATTTAGATATTCAGGGCCTTGGACAGGCTTGTACTGCCCTGATACATGAAGTCTGCTTTAGCACTATTTGATTTCCATCTAGCTGGAAAAAATCTACCTCAGGAGCATCACTGCTTTGCACTGATTTATTCTACCTCGCTTTCTTTCATGGGGCACAGGCCTATGGCTCAAGCTAATATGTTACAGTGCCAGTTGAAATAAATGGGGCACATGTGCAAACACTCAGGCGCCTCATTTATCCACCTGTAAAAATATTAGTTTGGCACTTATTTTTCAGTACTGGCACATGTGGAGCTGTTCAAGCTGAAAGGTTGCAATAAATGTTAGGAAAAACTGCCTGCAGGCTGCTGGTCTGTCTCATCATCCCAAGAGGGGTTTAAAAAAGGCAAAACCTTTTCTGGATCCTGTCTAGTCTAGTACAAAGCCCTGAAGAGAAATAAAATGAAAAACAGGAGACAAGCCATCAGAGACACTCCAGAAATGCCTAGCACAAAGCCTGGATAAAGCTTTGCTCTCTGAAGCCTGCAGTGCACCAGAGGATGCACTAGGAAGCTACTCTGGCTCACCCTGAGCTCAGTGCTCGCTTAGCAAAGTGGAAAAGAGAGTCCATCCCTTGGGTGCCAGCTGAGGGCTGGGCCCAATATGCAGGCAGGTGCTGGATATAAAAGGGAACAGTGCTTTGTGTTTAAGATGCTGCCTTTTACCTGCAAATTGTGTGCCTTTCTTATCTTCACTAGGCATTTCTCTTAGGCATCATCTCACCATGGTCACCATCACAGCTTATGTTAAGCCACCTTCTTCACAGAGGTTTTGGCTGCTTCCTGTTCAGAGATCACTCACTTGACTTCCAGAAGATTTTGGGGGCCAGATTAAAAACCACAAGCAAACAAACATGGAAGGTGCTACTTTTGTACATTGATCCTTCTCGCTTTCCTTCTAGGCACATCTTCTAGAGACAAGCTGCAGAATGAAGTACAGCCCTGAAGAAGGAACCCACACCTGGAAGCATTCAGAGTCAGGACCCTGCTGGGAAGGCTTAAAGGGAGGATTTAGGAGACTTGTAAGCTTTGTGCCAGCCTTAGAACTGAGATCAATATCTCCCCAGAATACGGAGCTCTCTCATTTTTCCTGTAGCCATTTTCACCCTGAAAAAGCTTTTTAGAGAGGGAACATTTTTCCAGCCTGAATGAGATTGGCTAGTACAAATAGAAACTAATGTAACTAAACCTTGGAATTGCAAAAAGAAAAGATAAATGAGACCCCACTGCTACCAACGATACAATTAGATGGTTGTCACAAGGGACTGTTAACAATAGAAGCTTTTCAAGAATAAATCCTTATGCTTTCAAGATATATGCCTTTTCAATCACCAGCTCTTCTAAGAGGTTCACAATAAATGAGTGCAAAGCAAATTAATGGAGAACATGACATCATCACTTATCATTCCTGATATTGATTCCATTTCATTAACTGGTAAGCACTTTATGCTCTCATAGAGAGATTTTTGTCCCTCCTCAGGTATCTAATTACAAGAATAAAAATAAACTTAAAGATTCTTCCTCTTGGAGCCTACCTCTAAATATATTTCCAGAACTATACTTTATTTTCAGTCAGGATGATGTAGAAATTATAGTAGTGAGAAGGAGATGTAACTTTTTCTGCAGACTTGAAGCATTTGATTTGCCTGTTAGAAACACCATCCATAAAACCTGCAGTCCTCATCCTTCAGAAAGAGTGGCAGAGAAAGCCAACATATGAGTCAGGATGGTATTTACTGTGCCCAAATTAGCAGTGGGTGTGTGCACATCAGTGTGGTTCTTTGAGGGCTGGCTTCCTGTTTGTGGAAGCCATTCCAGGACAAAGCTTGAGCCTTTCTGAGTCATGCTGGCCATTTACCAGGGTTACATCTCTACTGAGCTGTGTTTCAGCAAGAAGACACACCATCAGGACAGCTTTTCTGCCAGCCCAACTGGAAAGGGGACACACTGGAATCATTCTCCATGGCTCTATGGCTTCCCCGGCACTCAAGGTATCCTCTTCAGAGCAATCTTGCTAACTCTAAATAGCTTTAGTTTTCAGCAAAGCATAAGGGCTTTCCCATGCAGAGCGGATGAATAAAAAAGAAGGAAGACTAAAAAAAAGTCCCTGGTGACATAAAAATTACTCAGGTCTAGAAGTAACTTAATAATGCCTGATAAGAAAGGATATACTGGTCAAGAAGATTTGAGGTATATTGTGACAAGATTATTTTCCCCCCTCTTCCCTGAATTATTTGCAAAATCAACACAAATTTTCCAAGTGTTTTGCTGATTTTCAATTGGCTTCTTTTGCTGAATGAGATTCATTCACTTCTAGCCCTGACAAAATAACTACAGGAAATTGCTTCTTTCTGCTGCTCTCCATAGCAAGTGTTTATATGCACAGAAATGAGCACATTTTTCAGAAATGGAAATCATCCAAGAAATTAAAGAAATGCAGTATGTCTTAAAAGACTAAATCTGCTCCAGGATTTTCAAAACAATATGCAAGACCTGAGGTGTGTGACTCCCACTGGAACTAGGGAGAGCCACAACATTGTAGTACAGGTCTTTGAGATGAACATATCTGAGACCTGATTTCACTAAGCTTTAAACCAGCACTGCCCTGCAAGAGTTTACAGCTTCCTGGGAGTACAGAGGAAAAAGCAAACAAACAAAACCAGTGAAGAGAAAAACCTCTGAATAGCAAAGGCAATATGTAAAGGAAAGGTAAGCAGAAATGACAGTATTATTTGCATTCATTGCTTAGAAAATTGGCAGTGATCAAGGTAAGGGCTTTTAAAGAATGGCTAATCTGAGTTGTTTTAAATTAAATTCACCTCAGGTATGAGCTGCAACTATATCTACACACATTTTGACAGAGACAGACTGACTAAGTCGAACCTTTTTTATAAGTTGAACCCTTCTATATGCACCTAAGCATATGTGGTAAAGAATAAACACTTAGAGTGAACTACAGGTGTCTATAGTCATACAGTCAGTAGTGTAAAAACCCTCGTTAATGCACAGCAACCCAAACCTTCACAGAGCAGTTAATCCTGTTTTAAAAAGGGCATCACTGGTGGCTACAATAATTTGCCCTCTCACTGTCTATTGGAAGATTCATACCAACCAGAACTCTAACTAAACAGTCTCTCAGACAATCTGACAAGGTAAAATAACTTCTGTAAAGTTAGAAAATTGCCTGGAAGGCTTTTCTCAGATGGTACTTTAGAATGATTTTCATTAAAATGAAGATCATTTTATGATTGACTTCAATGGGAGTACATTCCCATTAATGCCAAACATTTTAAGAATGTTGTGTTTGTCATATTCAAGTGTAGAATCACTGATCCTTAAGGGAGTGCTATCAGAAAGAGAGCTGAACTTCCTCCAGTGATTTAATTTGGTCTGCAACAAATCTCACTAAAAGCAACAGTTATATCCTGGATATTAAGACTTTCATGCAGAGGTTCACCAGATTTCACATCTCTATGAGAAGACCTTGTTTAACTGAAGGGATTTAAAGCAAGTCGTCAAAAAGGGAACATGCATAAACTGGTTTGATTGCCTTTTTTTACCAGCAAGGCACTAGACAACACAGTCTGGCATATTGCTGCACAGACTGACAGCCAGCTGAGAAAGAGCTGGGTATATGACCTGACTTTGTATTTCATTGGAAAACCATCCTTCTTATGCCAAAGGCTTCTTCACTGTCCTAAAAACAGTTACATCAAGGAGATAAAGCTGGATTCTCCTTTAACACACTGAAAAAAATTAAAGAAATTAATTCTTGCCCCACTGTTGACTTACAGATATAGCAAAATTCAGTCTCTAAAACAGTAATCTCAGAAGACATGAGGACTTCCCAAAGAGAGTCATGGTAGAGTTTTTCCCTCTTCCCCATCCTACCTGCTCCAGAGCCAGCTCTTCAATCCTGGGTAAGTACTGGAACAAACAGTGATAAAACCTCCTTGGCAGGATCCTCTCTTCTGTGAGTAGCCAGTATCTCAGCCACAATCTCAGAATTCCTGTGAATCAGGGCCAGCTATCCTTTCATTCCCACCACAAACTCTGCACAGGGCCATGGGACACACACTGTCACACCAGGATTGAGATTTTAGTCTACTGCTATGAGTTTTTACTTTGTCAAGTAAACTGTGACACTGAAAAATATCTGATAAAAATATTTCTAGTGTGATGCCAAAGAAGAGGGCTGCAAGTTCAAGTGTCATGGCTAAGGGTACATTGCTCTTGAAAACAGAGAGAATATAAGGTGAAAAGAAGCTAAAAATCAAGCTGCAGAAATATTAGTGCTTCTAGGCATGCCCAGAAACAACTAAAGAAAGGATTGTGTTTCATTTGATAGAAGAGAAGGGCTCAGCTGCTCAAGACGAAAAAAACCAAACTCCATTTCCCTGAATTTACTTTACTACATTGCTGGCTTTATCTATGCCTGGCTTAAATCCCGAAGTAATTGGAAATCATTTAAGTAGAATAATTCATGCTTCTAGCACTTGAGAGTTCAGTTTTGTGAGTTCATAAGAGTTTTTGCAAAAGGCTTACTCTAGGCCTAAATTTGCATATTTGGACCTTTACTGGGACCAATGTCTGAGCACAGAGTAATGTGTTCCCTCTGCGGACATCCCAGGAAACCACAAGGCAAAAAAATAAGTGTGTGAGAACTGATGTTTGACATTCCTAGGCCAGGGGCCAACCTGGCAAGCAAGCACAGCACTTGCAAGGCCCAAGCAGGAAAGGTTTAAACTCCACCTTAGCAGCTGCAAGGGCTTTTGAAATCCTATCCTCTGGAAATCATAACCTATTTCTTCTCGACTTCTGGCAGAGTACACACTCCTCTTGTTAATAAAGCAAAGCATCTCCAAGGAATTCACAACCACAGGAAAAAAAGTCTAATGTAAAGTAGCAATTTAATTTACAGAGCTCCTGATAAGGGTCTTTGACTTTGACATACAGCTTAAGGTTGTCACTAACAAGACAATATGCTTAACCATGAATAAGGTGTTTATAAAATTCCTTGACTACAAATACAGCAGAGCCAAGGCAATGAATAATTGTGCTCCTGACTGGGCATCTTGCCCAGTCCCAAAATTTGATGCCTTTGGCCCTCCTACTCCTTTTGTAGGGTGTACTGGCACTGCAGGCAGCCTTCATTTTCCTGTGTCAGTCGCCTCCAAAGTGGAGCCTGGTTGCAATCCCACATTTGCTGAGGCATGTGGAAAGCAGCAGCTGCACACACACCTAAAGGCCAAAAAACCCAGATCCAGCTACTCTGGGCAGTCTGGTGAGCTGCCTCCTGGAAACCACTAGTAACCTACATAAAGATACATCTTAGCAAAATACAGCCTATCTTTAAAAATAGTTCCTTCCGTCGACTGCCACACCTGGGAGCAATGAGCAAGTGTATCGAAAAGAAGCAAGAGACCCAAATGGGCTGAAACCTGGTGAAATACTTCCTCAGAAAGATACTCCAGACTGTTCGGTGGATTTTGGCTTCATATTCAAAGTCTGCTAATTTACATAAATCCTGATCTTTCTGCAATTCATGTTTGGTCATGCTCAACTGTGCTAATATTAAGGATATAGCTTGTTTCACATTGGGTCCTCAGTTCTTTAGCAGTTATGAGCTCCAAGACTTCCCTTCGGCTTTCCATCCTTAATTTTATAAGATTATGGAAGACTTGGAAAAAATACTAGGTTTTTTATGCCAGATTAAATTAAAGTCACTAGCTATAAGGAATCAACTTGTTATTAAATCTATTTATGTATCAAAAGAAATATCCAGACATAAGAATACACATATTTAATGAGAAAATTAATAATATACTTCTAAGATTCATTAGAACTCTATAAATATATAGAGTCATTTTTGTAAGGCCATATAACATCATTGTCATAGTCTGTTTTTTTGTTTGGAACAAGGCAGAAAATGTCACTTATACATATGTATTTTATATTTTACAAACCCCATAAATCATCTTTATTTAGCAATTCTAAGAGGTGAAAGGTCCCTCACAAGCACTGGTAAGTTGTTTCAGTGATCAATTAGTCTCTTTCATGTAAAGATTACTTTTCTGCTTATCCTCCATCCCCAGTGCTGACTCTCGGGCAGCAGAACCTCTGATGTGCTGTTGTCTCTGATAAGAGAACAGGATGCAGGATTCAGAGCTGGGCAGAGATGGGTGAGGTAACTCAAGCACAGCCAGCAGCACAGCCTCTAGATACTGTTTCCACCCAACCATGTTGTTCTTGTAAGGCAAGTTAACTAGCCCACATCTGAGGATGATCTAAAGTGGTTATACTGCTCCTGGTACCCAGAAACAGCCAGGGGAAGCAATTTGAATGCTCCTACACAGCATCCTCTCATGGCAACATACACTGCCAATATCCACAGGCTGCAGGCAGGTGGCAGGGGAAAGGAACTCCTCCCAGCACATTGGCAGGAGGCAAGACAGACAGCTCCCAGACTGGAGTCTTTGGTAAGAATACTCTAAAAACCAGCTGCACCTGACTTCTTTCCCCATGGCACAGCTCAGCTGGTTCAAACGCCTGAGGAGAACTCCCTTCTCTTACATCATAGCACAGAGATGTAGCCACACAGAAATACCTCATTTTCTTCCTGCGCCCACCTCCAGCTGAGCCAGACAGCCCTGGCCCATCAGCCACCTTCTGCTCCATGCTGCCTCTGACCCACATGTCATCTGCAGCCAGTGCTTTTGCTGCTTCCTTCCAGGTCACTGCTCTGCCTCTAAAAGCACATTTCCTCCACCTTCAAAATCTTGACAGTCTGATTTAAAACAGCCTCTGTCAGCATTCACTGCTGGCAGCCTGACCCTCAGCTGACAGCAAAGCAGGCAGTGCTTTCCTTCCTCCTTCCAATTCCTGCTCTAAGTATGAATTTGCAGTAATAATAAAAGCTCAGGCACCTTCCCCGTCAGCATTCGTGAAGTTATAGCAGCCACAGGAAAAAGCCTTTTCCTCTCTGATTCTGCTGCTTGCTGAGCATCTGCTCCCTGCTCGTCCTCACTGCTGCCCAAATAGACTTCTGTAACAAAAGCCAATCAATCTCAGGTAGTTTTATAGAGGAATCAAAGAAGACATGATTTGGTTAGGTCACAGTCTGATTGCAGATCTGAATCTGCCTAGAACCATTAAAACTACTGATGACATCTTGTTTACATCTATTTAGTAGATTATAATAGCAAATGTGTTTCCAGCCAAGCATTTTTAAAAGAATATTTCTCTGCAGACCTTTTCAAGAGAAGGACCCTCTGAAATCTCTTTGTTCAGGAGGGTCTGAACATACACTGCACCCTTTTGTGTTGCACCTGACTGATCCTTGTGCATACAAAACCAGACATCCTCTCTTCAGGAGGGTTTGAATTTTTTTCTCTTCCCCAGAGATTCTGAGAATGTCATCCAGCTGATACATGGTCAGTATATGGAACTCTCCCTGGAGATACTAGAACATATCTTCAGTCATTTCAGCTCTGGCAGCTCAGATAAATCCTACTGTGCATCCAGCCATTGCCAGGACAGAAATGCCTTTTTCAGAGGAAGCTGGTGAGCTTGGCAAATCACACGCTCCTGCATTGCAAGGGACACAGGATGAACACATCCCAGGCTGGCAGAACAAGGAGCACCAAAGTAAAAAGCTGCACATATCCTGCCAGTGATTTTTTGATGGGTGAGCTCAGGGCCAAGCTGGACAGGCTTGTCTCAGCCTTGCAGTACAGCCTGGGCAGCCTGTCACACCTCCAGACTAGTGATATATTCTCAGCACTGGCCCTTGATCAGACTTTCCTCTAATTTCCCTGGGCCAGTACTCTAACATCTGACCAGAAATGCCTCCTTTACCACATGGAAATGATTGCTAACATATATAGAGTTAGTCTTGCATATTTGCTAGTTAAGGTTAAGGAAATGAGAGGAAAAATGAGGGTTTTTATGTATATTGTCAAATTAAAAATGTCTTTGATTTCTTTTGGGAAGGCAAGGGATTGTTTCCTTTATGAAACTCTATTTTTATTGTTGTGTAATTTTGTGAAAGAAAACTGGTTAAAGTTCCAAATGGCCCAATTCTCTGCTGCAGAAAACTGGTAACTAACTTCTCTGTGAGCATGATGTATTAACTTACAGTTGAATGGAGCTGAAATGGCATTTGTCCTTGCAAGTGACCAAGAGATGTCATTTATACCTTCCTCTGGGTACCCACTGGGTGGTGAAATCAACTCGCTTTGGCAGCACCCACCTAATGATGCCAGTTAAAGTCCTGCAATAAAGTCCTTGGTCTGAGGTTGCTTTTTAAAAAAACTTTAGATGTTTCTCTTATTTTGAGGACAAGGACAGGTTGCCTCAGAGCTAACAAATCAGGATAACCTTAAGGATGCCCTTAAGAGTTCATTTTCTTTTAAATGAAGGAGCCCTGCAAATGGCTTATTAAAATGGCATCAATTTAGCAATGGTTTCTTGCAGAATTCTTGTAGAATTTTGTATTTCAGTTTCCCATGTGAGGTTATGCATTTCTGGTTTTGCTCAAGTAGGAGGAGGCAGTTAAAAAAAATAAAGAGGAGTGAGCTGAATATTCATGAGTGGGATAAAGTTATATTCTTCTCTTGAAGCAATGAAACAAAAAAAAATTAATGGAATTTGACTTCATCTCATATAATTGCAATCTAATATACAGTGATATTTTCTATAAAAATGCAAGATATTTCATTGTTAAAAACCCCTTTTCTTAGTTCTTCCTAAATTTGTTTTACTCTTTCTAGTAACCAAATTACTTAATTTCAATAAAGCAATAATACATCAGGTCTCAGTAATAAAAATATTGAGGGAAAATTGGTTTCATTTTTCAAGAGTTTGAATTTTTTAAAAACACGCTTCTTCCCTGAGAAATTTGACAACCTGTCTTTGAGCAGAGAGATTACAATATTACAAACAAATTATGTTTGTTTTGCCAGCCCCACTGATGATGTCTCCACAAATTTCCTTTGTTGAAAGCAAATGTAAGATACACAAAAGGGACCACACTCCTTTCCTGGTTAACTGTCACAGCCACATCTGCATAGCCTCTCTAAACACTGCAGACAAGGTGTTCTCTCTTGCCAGGAGATATGTTCAAGTCTAGGAAGATTCTGTGCATTGATGAAGCACCTCCTTATCTCCCCACAGACCACCTAATAGGTTTTGCATTTCCATGCATTTCCTCCAGTGTATTCTCGTCCTCCCTTCTATATCCACCAACCACCAGAGGCTCTGGAGGATCATGAACTTGGTGATTCCAAGCACAATCATGCCAACCACCCCATGCATGCCACAACTTTCCTCTCAAACTTGCCATAACCTGTTTGCCTTTGAGAGCTGTCCCCCTCTGCTGAATTTTGCTGAAATGTTAGTGCTTCATGGACAACAGAATCACAGAATGGTTGAGGACAGAAGGGACCTCTGGAGGTCATCCAGAGCTCCAGTCATACCCTGCCATGATTCTATAGGCAGCTGGAGGATTCCTGCAGCCATGGACAAAGGAAGCTCTGCACCAGCCACCTCCTTCTGCATGCAACTTAACGTAAGTTTCCTGATTCATGAACACGTTGCCTGGTTTGTGCTGTCTTTTTAGGAAACTTTTCAGGGCTTTTCCTTTTGCATAAGGATTGCATAAGCTTCAACTTCCTAGGAAACTGGGCTAAAAAAACATTCAAAGCATATTAAGTGTCACAGCTAAGATTAGAGCCTGCAGGCAGGGATATGTAAACCAAATCTGTGCGAAGAAGGAAGCAACAGTGTAACTGGACCCAACTGGCTCCTTGTGAGCTCCTGAGAATCTTTCACAGATATTGGTCCTCTGATGGACTCTGTAGGATGCAGGAATGAGCAAATCTTAGGTTTAGTATTGGAATAAACAGACCCTTGCAGAAGAACCTGCTTTGATTTACAGGCACTGTCATGTCCTATGATAATTAGTTTAATTAACAGGCCTGATATCGAGCTCTCATTACTAAAGGATAGTGTCAGAAACAGCAGAAATCGCTCTCATTACACATCTGCTCCACCTAGACCGATAAATATTCTGATCCCATGCTGGCAGGAGTGCCAGTGTCAGGAAAGCAGCTGCACCCCTTTCTATGCTGGCAGAATGAGCTTCCTTAGAGACCAGCAAAGGCAATGTACTGTGAAGTTGCGTGTGAGGACCTGCGCTTTTAAGGATAAGGAGCACTCTGCATGGCAGCCAGCTGACCTACATTTACAGCTGAAGATGTAAAGCTGACCCACAGGGACTTCTGTCTAACCTACAAACACAGAAGGAGTGCTACTCCTAGAACTATAAACTGAGCAGCAGTAGCAGCATGGGGACAGGCTTTTCCTGCTCCCATGTGTAAGAAGCAGACCAGTTCAATGTACCATGGAAAGCCACTGTCAGTAGGGAAGCATATCCCAGGATAACTCCAACCTCCTCGATATGCCTTGCTGCAGGGAGAAAAGCACAGTTTTGCTATGTGGAGAGTCAGCAGTGAGATGGCAGCCTGGGCTAAGCTGGGCAAATCAGCCCCCGGGGTCCCACTGCAGGCAGTAAAGCTGCAGCAAAGCCAGTGCTGCTGTGCTGTCTCTGCTGCCAAGCTCATGGCATCAGAGCTCACACAAGGAAGAGCACCGAGCCCCAGACACGTGAGCAATGGTAACCTTCAAAAAATAAAAGGGACAAACAGTGCATTGTAGGGTTGCTAGGCCATAAAGAGAGAAGAGGAAGAGAGAGAGGCACAACCTTCCCCAGGCACAGTGGTGATAGTTGCATCAGCAGAAGAGAATCACACACACTTGGGACCAGATTTTTAACCCCCACCAAACAAAGTAGCTCTGTTGAGATCAGCACAGTGCTGCTCCACAGTGTATGAGGATCTCTTCATTGGCATAAATCAGCCTTTAGAAAAAACAGACTCCCAGTTAATTTGCTGAGTCCTTCCCCCAAAACACTGATTTTTCTTGAACAGAGCATTCCCTGTCCCACTGTGGAGCTGCAAGGTCACATGACAGTTAAAGAGTACATGAGCTCTTTTTCCATTGCTACAGTGGTAAAGGAAAGATGTAAAAGAAAAAATGAAAGTTACTACAAGGTAAAATTACATATCCTAAACCCACCTATTAAAGACAGACCGTAAATGTTAATGAAGTTACATTGTCTATAGTTAAATTACATCACACCATTTCATCCCTGAATGACAGCTCCATACTTTAGAATTTTATGAGATAAAACCAGAGCAAGGAATAGCTCTTCTGGGCTCTGTAAATGCATGTAAATAACCACAGAAGGAAACAATCATTAATAAAGCCTGGGTAGAAAGGTATCTCCCAGACTACTCAGTATTAATTTCCTTTTCATTTTGCAGAAATCATTTATCAAAACCTCACACAGACAAGACTTTTCCTGGGACCATGCAAATGCCTGGTGCAGATGCAATAACTTGGGAGCCAGTGCAGCTTAACTGCAGCATGAAGCAGGGACTGATTGCTGAGACACAGCCACGTGTCTTACTTGCAGCTCAGATCTTGTGTTGGTGCAAGTTGCTGCAATGGGTGTCTATATTTATCTCACTTGACTGGGTCACATTTGTTACCTTGGTTCTCAGGTAGAAGTCACCTCTATACAGGATCTTCATGGCATTTCTGTGACACCCCAATGGAAAGTGTGATGCCCATATATTGGAGCCAATATAGAACGTCAGCTTGAACACAAGCTGTTCATGTTTTCATGCATCATATCTTTGTCCTTCCACACAGCCAGAGCCTTCTACCATAAAAGGGGGATAAGAAGTTAAATAAATGCTTCCTCTTTTCTTTTTGTATTAAACTTTGGTATTCACCATATTAAATAAGGTCAAGAGGAGTGAGGCTTTGTTTGCAGACCAAACAACAACATTCAGTATAAAACCCTAATCTTCTGTGGTAAAACTCCTTGAGGAAATTCCTGTTTCCTCTTTCGTGGATTCTGGAAAATAATTCAAGTGATAGAATCATGGACTCAGAGAATATCCTAAGTTGGAAGGTATCCACAAAGACTATTGACTCCTGACCTGCACAGGACAAGTGCTCACTGTTCCTTTCTTGGGACAAGTGCATTTTCCTACCATGCTTTTGTCCAAGCACAGTCTTTTCTATTACAAAGGTTGAGGCAATTACCCATGACTGTCCCTGACAAATCTTATCAGTTCAGCAAGTCAATTCCAAATTTTACTCCTCACAAACTTCAGCAAGCTCACGATCAGCAATGCTTTTTTGGCCAAAGTTAGGCCCTTTTTACTTGTAGGAAATAGACATTTCTATTCATTCAAGGAAGATGGACTAGAAAAACATTTCAAAAGTGATTAGAGGATTCAACATCATAAGCACCTAAACCACTTTTAAAAGCTAGAAGGTCAGATACTTTAAAGCTGCTTTTGACAACTTTTAAATATTTTACCCTAATCTTGAGCTACAGCAATTCACGAGAACCTGAGGAGATGACAGATCACTCCACAGTAAGGAGCAACCTGTCAGATATAATTTTTGTAAGCAACCATTTCCCCTAAGAACAGAGGTATTGACCAGCATATATTCCACATGGCAAATTACATATTCACTAAAACCTATATAGTCATCTGGATTTATTAAATACTGCAGAATTCTCTCAAGGGAGAACAAAATAACAAGCATATAATCCTTCTGTAGACTAGTCTGAAAATTACAGGCCTGTAACACCACTCAGAGCATTTTCCTCAAAAAATCCTTCCTAAGAAGCCAGCTGGAAAGAGAAGCCAGGTATGTTGGGGAAACCTTTTATATATTAGCACTACAGTATTGGCTGAAAGTTCACATCCCTCCTTGTTTTCAGTGCCTTATATCTGAGTTCCATGAAGCAGCAAATTAAATGATTACACAATCTTTTAAAGTTCCCCCCCATTTCAGTTTCCTATGTGGGGAACAATTTTTTTCCACTTTGTGCCTTGTACTAGCTCTCCATTGTGAGAGCCTATTTTAGCCTAGATTCCCAAAAATTGCCACATTTTGATGGTTTCTTCACCAAAGGAGCAATGCCCATCTAGACACACTTAGCCAGTCACGTTTCATCAAACACATGACATGATGCTTGGTACAGAAATGCACCATCTGCTTTGGGGTTTAAGCTTTCGTATTGTGTCCATCTTTTGCAAAGGTTAAGGGGACACAAGTCTTTCCTTATTGGGATCATGGGTGGGTGAGTCTATGCAGTTTTGCCATTTGCTGCGCCAAAGCAGAAGCTAAAACTGTTCTGGGGGTGCTCACGGTGTTGCAGTTGCAATTGGCCACAGGTTGCTGTCTTACTGATGAAACTTTCCCAAGGAGATTCCAACAGGCTTTCCCTTCCCCCTGCTTCCATCCCGTGTCTCCTTATCCCTGGAAGGTTCACATGAACATTGTGAGGGAGGAAACCTCTTGTGTTTGGGGTACATCCACACATGCTTTGGAAACACTTAAGTTTGCATTAAAGGCATGAGCTGTGCTTAATCATTATCATTTTTTGGTAGGAGCACCCAGAAAGGTCCCAAACACTGTGTGACCACTAAGATAGGAGTGGCTACAAGAGCTGTACCATAAGGAGGACATGAGCTGCTCTGGAGAGGTCCTGTCACCCATCCATCAGTTGTGGCTGTGGGTGTAGAAAACAGGGTGTCACCTAGCTCCTGTTTTCTTCAGACCGCAGTGCTCTGCAGCTAATAATAATGAGCAAACTTCAGCAAGCTTTGCATTCCAAGATTGTATTTCCATGGAGATATTCCTGAATGTCTCCAGCTGGTGTCGGCTATGGACTTCAGTTTTGCTTCTAAAAGGTATGATAAATAATGTGATTAAAAGCAAATAGGTTATCTTTATTCCAAGAGATGTCTATCAGGCTGGTGGATTGTTTGGTGATGTGTATTTCTCACACACAAAGAAATTCTAATTTTGCTTTGCATTGCTTTCTAAATTTCTTCTCTGATTAGTTTTTATTTATCCCTGCATGCCAGGCATCCTGGAATCTGGATTGTGCACCATGGAAAAGTCATCCTCACATATTCTGTGAAAGAATAGAATTTGCTATTGGGAAAGAGCCTTCCTGGTTTTTTCCGGTGTGATTTGGAACGTGAGGAGGTTGCTGGCTCTGCTGCTGAGGTGGGTGCAGCAGACTGGAAGACTTTAAGCTACTTAGGGTATCTTCTCCTGGTAGTGTCCATTCCCTTACTCAACACAGTATTTTGCTCAGAAAGCCCAGATCAAATGTTAGGCTCTGTATTCCCTGAAAATAAATGCCTTACTGTTGCAGAAGCTGCAGAGCATGTGATCAAAGGATGCCATATGGGGCCATTTATTAACAATGAAAAATGAATGCACCATTTGTCAGGCTGTAATTGAAATGGAAGAACAATTCCAGTTTTCACTCCCACTGTTGATCTGACTATCTGTATCACAGAGCATAAAGACTTTCTTGCCCTATTACTCCTAGCATGAATCCACAGAACATTAGGTTTACCCATGGATATTGAGAGTAAATATTTCATGTTATGACTCAATAACATGCTGGTATATATGTAAGCATATTGCCTACCAGCTTCCTACTTACATACATGTTAATGGGATTATGTTTATATACATATACAGAAATACAAATTCACATCCAAGCTAACCAACAAACCCAACAAAGATAAAAATAAAATCACTGCAGACAGTTTACATGTCATTCTGAATTCCAAGTGTTCTAAAATACTGCTGCAGTTTGCAAGTCCACATTCTAAAGGGACATGCTGTAAGAGCATTGCTTTGAAGCTATTTGAAATTGTCAAAATACAAATCAATATATTTCCACTTTAACTCAGATCTTAATTCAAAACCAAAACATTTCTAGAAAAATGCTTTCTTAAGTCAAAGAATCATCATTTTCTCTTGGCTTCATTTCTACAGAATTGCCAAATATAATCATTAACAAAAATCACAGGCTTTATATTTTTAATTGCCTCCTCTACTTTTCTCCATTTTCTCCCCTCAAAGTAAAAGGTCTAGAATTGTCCTTTTATCTACTCCAACAAAACTGAGAAACTTGCAGCATTTATAAGGCTGAAGGAGGCAATTGGGGTGCAAAGCATCACATCAGACTGACAGCAAAACAGAATCTGCCATTCTGTTTTGAGGCTGACTGCAGTCATGGCCTTCCCACTGCTACAAGCTGATGGCCAGACCAGGAAAGGGCAATTCATCCCATGTGACTGATCCTCATGTCCTGACCTGCCACAGGGCCCTGGGCCACCCTTGCTTCCCTGGGACTGTTGACAGACACCAACACAGCTCAGGCACAAGGAGCACTCCTTGGGTATCCATTCCACTGGTGCCCAAAGTGAGGCCACCTCTGCCTTTGGCTTGACAATGACAGAAATCCCCAACATTTTGCCTGTTGTGGCATGTACAGTAATGGAAAAGGCTCAAAAATAAGTAAGCAGCCTGTATTCAGCTCTTTCAGGATTGCTATTTTCCTGGAACATACCAGCAGCACATCATTAACAGGGTTTCAAAAAGCACTTTGAATAATCAGGAGAATCACCCATTCCCCTCCAAATAAATTGCATCCTTCTTAGTGGCAAAGCTCAATTTCTAGCATGGGTTACATTCAATGTGTCTCATTTAAATCTAAACCCACCAAAATTCACATCTTCAAACACAGTTTCCTCCCATTTTATTTCCCTTTTCAGTATTACAACTATAACAGCCACAGATTGCAACTTCACAGATGCATGTCTGACATGAATACAAAAAACTTCTCCAGGAGGATGAACAGGAACTGAGCTGGTATGTCAATACTATGTTTTTCATATTTTTTAAACTTAAATCTTAACCGGAAATAAGCTCTAATTCAGATTCCACAAGACAATCCCTGGAAACCACAAACACATCTATAAAACAAGGTACAAAAATAGCCTCATCTTCTACGTAATGACAGAACCTGTGATTTCTGTGAGGGATGCTTGAAATCCAAGGGGTATGAATGTCAGTTTCCCATGGATCCCTTGGAAGCCTCAGCCAGCAAGAAAAGGAGCAGGAATGGTGCAGAAACACAAGAACAAGCAAAAACTCATAGTTTAGACTATTTACAGGGCCAAATAAATGTTTAGACGACATTTAAAACCAAGGTTTGTCAATGCTATCTGGCACAATTGCACAAAAGTCATAGTGAACCATATTTGCTGCATCATTTCTCATTAATACAAGGTCCTACTTCACTCTCATAACCGCAGGTGCTGATAGGGCCACTTGACTTCATGTCATTTTGCCATTCCACTTGTCATGGGAGCCAGTCCAACACATTATTTCCTTCTGAGCTGAAATAGCGATTGAATTCCACCAAATGAGACCTCTTCTCCACTTGGACATAATGGGGAGACTCCTTACAACTACAGCTGCAAATCAATGCTCATGTCTCTCCTGTACCTGCAAACTTGGCCCTCCCCCTGTGTCCTCTTCCCAGAGTACTCAAAACAACTTCAGCACAGCTTAGAAAGGCAGCTGAAGTGCAGGTGACTCCAAGAGGCTACAGCCAGCTCCATGCCATCCATTTCTAGCTCCCTAAGCAACCCACTGCATCCCAGGCCAGTATGGTACTGCAAAGCTATTCCATCCAAGGCAAATCATGAAGCTGCTCAGGTTCCTCCTTGGCCCTCAGGAAGAAGAATGAAGAAAAGCACCATTGCCATCAACAGTTGTGCTACACACAGCCCAAGAGAACGCAAAGTTGGGAAATCTTTGGGTGTTGTGTATAGCTTTACTCAGATATAATTTAATATTTTGTCTTAGCTCTGAGGAAGCTGTATTGTCCCCTATGTCACTATGTTCAGCAGGGAATCTGTTTGCAGAAAACATTGTCATTCCATTTCCTGTACCACCTCTCTTAACAAAAAAACCTATGAAATATTAGAGAGGTATTTTGACCACGTACAGTGATAAAATGTTTTTTCCCAAAGCTGTCAAAAATACACGTTTTCAAACTCCACTCTGAGTATCAGGGGCACTGCAGGTTTTTAGGGTGAAACTCAGGTTATTTTTGAATTATGTACTCAGTATAATTTTTGAAGCAGCAGGAATGATACACTCTCAGGATTAGCTGTATCTTTGTATATTATGGGACTGCTGCAGTCAAAAAAGCTGCATTCCTTCATTCAGTTCCAGTGCTGCTGGTCAACCATCAGTTCCTAAAGTAGCAATATTTTTGGGAGCTCTTCAGAAATGTTTATCTGTAGAGCTGTTTGCAACTGATGTAGGTGCAATGCAGTATCCTGCCACTTTGAGCACCACACACTTTGGGGCTACATTAAAAACATTCCCTTCCTGTGCTCTGCCCTATTTTTGCTCTGTG
Organism: Toxostoma redivivum; assembly: GCA_013397375.1. NCBI lineage: Eukaryota > Metazoa > Chordata > Aves > Passeriformes > Mimidae > Toxostoma > Toxostoma redivivum. Next base: position 347,634 of record VXBI01009128.1, read on the forward strand.
GCAAAGCATAACTTGCAAAATGATCCATAGCATCAAACTTCACAGAAGTTACCCTTAAAAAAGAAAGGGTAAGATTAATCAGCAATTTTTAGAAGACTTGAGCAAATATTAGCAAGCATCTCTGGTATTTTGAGTTTCCACTAGCAAAATAATAAAACCAAAGAAAACATTTTAATATCAACATCTTGCAGCTGCATTTTGCTCTCTGATGGCTAAAAGCTTAAATCAATGTGTTGCAGCTCAGGAAATAACCAGAGTAGGACACAAACGCAGTGTTTTAACTAGGATCATTGCAACAGTTAATCGAGCATTTTGTGACAGCAAGCCATTTACCAAGTACATTTTCACATAATTAAGCAGCAAACGAGACACAGTCCACAGGAGCTGCACATACAATTGTGTCAGCAATTAGATCATAAAGCACTTTACGCATATAGATGTGGCTATATGGACCTGTCTTTCTATACTCACCGTGCAGCAAGGCATGGGTGTTACGTTGGTCTCAAAACAATTGCTTTAGAACCCCGGGCAGAGCAGCCTTCCTCTCACTCTCATCTCGGGCAAGTCAGTGTTTCTGGAAGGTGGCCAGGCAAGATCAGATTCATCAGCCAATAAAATTGTCTAAAGCTGCCGTTCCACAGGAGACCGTTCCTCCGGCTGCAGCCTCAGGAGCAGCCACTAAAGGAGAAAATCAGCATCAGAGTGCAGGCGAGAATTTTACCCCGTGCTAAGGGTCTGCTCACCAAAACTCCAGCTTTCCCATGCCTGTGCTGCTGTACACACTCATCCTGCATGGAAAACAACTTGCACTTGGCTTGCCTGGCTAAAATAGGTGTACAGTTATTCTGAACCCTGACAAGGGTAAAGGAATCAGTCAGGCAGGTACCTCATGAGCTGGGAAGCGATACAGTGGCATTCAGAGCCATGGATTCATGCTGCTAGAGGGGTACCCCAGCAGACCCAGCTTTTTGTGGGCACTGGGAACTACTGCTCATACAACACAGCTTTACCTGAAGACAGTTCATGGTGGGCAATGTGGAGACTGTAAAAACCTTACCCCTCTTTTATCTTCCAGAGCTGGATGCTGCTGCAGTGGCTGCAGGAAGCCATCCTGTCCTCAGCCACCCACGTGTTTGTCCTGGACTTCATTGCCATTCAGAGGAGCCCTTGATTTCACCCTGCCAGTCCTACAGCAGCAGCAAAATATCCCAGTATGCAACAACGCTTCACAGAGGAGCTGTCTGACACCCCGGGATCCTTAGGGCTTGTCTTTCCTTGGAAAAACAAAAAAAGCCAGGAAAAAAAAATTAGTCTTACTACATGTTACCTAACCAACAGTAATTCCTGAAGGTGACAAGGCATTTGTGACAGTTATGCATGAAAGCAAGTCAAGAAATGCCTTTGGAGGTCTTTACTTGTAAATTAACAATCTGAATGAGACCAGGCCTATGTGTTATCAGTCTGAACATGCATATTATGACAGCAGAAGACACATTTTTGCTACAAAATCTTAGTAGAGAAAAAGCACAGGTGGTCTCTGCACACTATTTCACTGCTTTGCTGGCATTTACCTCCCCTAACCTCTCTGAGGTTAAAATGATTTGCACTTGTTTCCACAGAAATTTTGCACCAAGGTGTTTTACCTGCAAAGCTGAGATGCCACCCAATCTGAGGGCAGCCCTGGTGAATTCCCACATTCTCAGCAACATTTCTTTCAGTCTCCTGGCACAAATGAAAAGCAAATATCGTCCAGTGTTCACCAGTAATGTTACATACTCTCACCTACATGTATTGGAGGACAAAATTGTCTGTAGTGCAGACAGCCCTTTGGAAGCAAGAAGCTACACTGCACCTTGAAATGGGAAGGGATTCTTAATGAAAAAGCAAATGATAAGGAAAAAAGTTTAGAATATGAAGATTGGAAATTAGAATAGATTAGATATTAGAATGGGGTGAGCAAGACTGTCATTAACAATAGCTGTTTTTCATTTTCACGTGCCATTGCATTTAATCTCCTGGTTTATATGGATATATTCTTACATATTTATGTGAAACCTTTCCTTTCATGATGGTACCACAGCTATTTTTGGAGGACAACAAGCCAAAGATGTTTCCCCCAGAGGTCTGAAGGCTGTGTTACACTGGAGGAGCTGGAAAAGAGGCTCCTCAAAAGCCACACTATGCTAAAACCAGGCAGCACAGAGGCACAGCCTAACTGAATTCAGCAGCCAAGGCTTTGTTCTCTGATCTTGAAAAGCTGCATGTGCAAGCATTTATGATCTCGATTTTCCTTTGATGTAAATAGTCATAGACCCTTGTCAATTCACATAGGCTTTTCTTCCAGCTAGGGATCTTCTGCTATCTCTGGCAAAGAGATATCTTTGGAAAGAGGCTTGTCAAGCAGTAACTTCAGAAAACAGTGCTTTGTTGGACATATATTTCCTTGGAGCAGCTGGCTTAAGGAAACAAAGGGACACTTGACAGCAGTTGAGGAGCTCCCTTACCTCTGAGAGCAGAAGAGTACAAACCCAGCAGCAGGCCAGGACTCACAGCAGTGACATACAAAAGAGGGGGATTCCAGGCAGGTTCCCAGAGCAGACTGCCTGCAGGAACTTCTTCATTTTCACACAGCTGAAGAGAAAAAGTCAGTCAGGCAGCTGTGCTGGTGTCCCATCCCACTGGCAAGCATTGGTTTGATTTAGGCTGGAAGTTGTTCACATTGTGCTAAAAACCTGGTGAACACATACATTTTCTTCTCCTCTGTGTTTGGAGTGAGGTCAAACTGCATAGAAAGGTGCTGCTGCAGGGTTTGGTTTATCACTGATCATAAACTTTAGTTCCAGGACTTAAATTCAGTAATGGAGAATATTTTCTAAGCTGCTTTCTACACATATTTGAGGTGGTTTAGGCTCTAATTAATTTGGAACAGGACAGGGAGTTCAGAAATTTTCCTTTTCTCTCTCTCACATCCCTGTGTCCCACTTTAGTTTTAAAGTGGTAAGGCCCATCTAGGAGGGAGAAGGAAGAGAAAGAAATCTAGCTGAATTAGAGATGGCTGACAGGGCATTTCATCAACCCAATTGTACTCAAAGCTTTTCAGATTCCATAACAAGACTGGCCATGCAAATCAGTGAGTCATTGTAACAGCTGAAGAAGGGGAAAAACTCTACACACACACAAAAAAAAAGAAAAGCAGAACTCTGCTTATCTGCTGAACCTGCTCAGTGAGGACTTTCCATAGTGTGCTTGTGCTTTGCCTAGCCATAGCCCATTTTTTATTCTCTTTAGCACATTTATCCCTTGTGAACTTTGTGAACTAGGGTGTTCCTTTTGGAAAGCTACAGCACTTTCTAGGGTAGCCCAGCAGCATGCAGAAAGCCTATAACACTTCAAGGAACTGAAACACGTCTTTGTAGTTAGAGCTAAGACTGTTAAATCTGCATTGGACTTCTCTGTAACACAAGATCAAAAGCTGCTTCCCTCCTCCCCATCCCTGCCAGCACCTGGATATGCAGCTGGCATCCGTGTGTCCTCAGCAGGGGGCTGGGCTGTCTTAACCTTTTAACAGCATTATTCTGCTTTTGTATGTTTTATGGGCTCAGTATTTGGACAGGTCTTTAACACTTATGTATTTTTTTAATATATAGATGACCTCAGTGTTAAAAGAGAATGTATTGAATTTTGGGAGAAAACTGTTTTACACTCAACCCCTTCACACTTACTTTGATCGCAAAGGATAGTAGGGTGCGGTGACTTTCTGTGTTTTCACCTTTTCTAGCAAGGAGTGATGAAAGGCCATATATATGAAAAAACCAATAGAATAATCAGAAGAACTCAGTCTGTTTTTTCACCCACCTCAAGTCTAAGCAGTCCCTGCTTGTTGGGAGTCCAGAAACATAGAGAAATCCAAGTGCAATATGCACCAGAAAACGGGCATTGTCCTAGAGTACAAAAAAAGCAGCCTGCAAGAGAGTAACAGAAAATGATTTCCCTGTGAATTGCCTGCCCCTGTGAGAACTGAGATACCCTCTCTCAGAGCAGGCAGGTCAGCAGGCACGGCACCCCGTGGCCCTTGCTTTGAGGGAGAAGGCTGCTTTGGAGTGAACAGAATGTGGAAGGAGAGACAAGTTCGAAGAATTGGTGTTTCAGCTCAACTCCAGGTTGCTTCTCACAGTCCTACTCCATGAGCAGCCCATGATGAGCAAAAGGGGTGAAACCAGCTCTGTCAAAGCTGGGGGGTTTGTGTGGCAGGTATATGCAATAAACAACTTCCATGTGTAGTGTCCTGTGATCTATCATAAGAAATACCTAACTTCTTCATTAACACAGGAAAGGACACTTAAGTGATTCAGAGCTGAGGAAAGAAAGAAACAAGTCATGTTGCTCAGAGCTCTGATTCAGATGAAGCAACTCTGCAAGTCTAATAATGCAGCTTTTGGCCTTTAGTGTTATTTATGGGAAAAGTGAATTTGAACAGATCTGCTGGGTTTGTTCAATAAAAGGAAGGGACTAGGTTTTTATTTACACACACACCCCTCCTTAAATCAGTTTGACACTGCAGTTTAGAGTCGATGCCCTCTGCTTAGCAGCCTCATTACCATCTGTAATGAATGTAACATCTTATAAATAATTTATGTTGTAACACCAAATATAGTTTAGAAGAAAGAAAACATTTAGGAAATCTGGAATCAGAAAAGGCTAGAGTGAGTCAACACGGGCCACTCTGTTTCCATGGAATTAAGAGCATTACCTTACCCTCCTCAGCTGCAGTCAAACAGAAGCCCAAGTGACCGGGCAGGAAATATTGCATCAGATTACCAGAAAAGGAAGAAGAGCACTAAGCAGGGAGGGAGCTGCTGGGCAGGGACCCTGCAGGAGCCAAACTTCTTTTCCATCTCATTTCCTGATTTCTGTCCCACTCCACGCTGACCCCTAACTGTGAGAGGGAGGAAAGCTATATAAATAAATGAAAAATTTTAGCAAACAGCTGTTCTGGTGTCAATACCTTGTCACATCCTATTTACTGCTTGTTGAAACAAACTTTACCCATGCTTCCACTGCTGCACTTGGACTAATTTATCATGCATTATGTATGTTCCTCTGTCTCAGAGTTTAATTATTCACAAATCCCTCCACCCTCACCTTCTTTCCCCTTCCATGTGCTCAAGGACGAATGGGCACAATTTGTCAACTCAAGCCCTCCATCACCACCAGTTCTCCAAGGTGTGAGCCTGCAGTCTGGCCCAGCTCTGGACATTGCTGGCTCCTACCAGAGATCCCCAAATCCGTGTGTTTACTGACTGGTTTGCCTCAGAGCTTGGGAAAGCATAGGAGCACTGCATTAGACCTGGCTGCTGATGCACACAAATATCATCTCCCCTGGGGCTCCTTAACAACCCCCTGCCTCTCAAGCAGGTGCTGTGGGCTGGGGGCAGCCCAGTCTAACCCCTAAAAATGTGGGGTGGCCACTGAAGCATGTGCCAAAAACCCCAAAGCGAGGTTGGAAACAAATCCTCTTCATCCCCCACAGTGGTGGGAACCCCAAGGAGCCACCTCAGGGCCCTGAGGGCCCACGCGCCTGGGACGGGACTCATCACTTCTCCCAGCGCCATCTTCACTCCATTTCTGTCTGGAGGGAAATGTCTGAAGAAGGCAAACCTACCTGCTGGGTGCCAGCTGACACAGGGGCCATGCCAGTCCTGTGCCCAGCAATGGGGGGAGCGGGGTAGAACGGATGTGGCCTGGCCGGGCCTGATGGCAGCGGGCAGGCCAGGAGAAGATCCATGGCTGCTGTGGGGCCCAGGACAGCACACAGCAGAGGAGCAGCCACTCCACAGTGAGGAGAGGGGCCAGGGGCTGCCCTTTGATGGACCCAGCCCATTCCTCCCCAGCCACACCACTGTGCACCCTCCCTGGAACTGGTGCTGCCTCTGGGAAAAGGTTCCTCAGGGACACAGAATGAGGAATAGCCCTGACAGCAGCCTGAGGAGGACGAGAGGCAAGGCAGCATGAGGAGCATTTATAAACCTAGGGAAAGAGGAATTACACACAGCACAGAAGCTTTTCTGAGAGCCAGGCTCTAAAAAGCTGTTCTCAACTGCCAGGACCATGGGAATCTTGATTTGACTCAGGTGTGTTCTCAACTGGATCATGCATGGGAGGCATGAAGCATAAGAAAACACTTGATGCCAGCCCAGTCCCTCCAAGTCAGCTCCCAGCATGCAAATCCAGCCAAGCAGGGAAAAAGTATGAAATTATTACTGGTTTCTGTAACTTAAGTATCAGATAGCATTCTCTGCAGCCCCCATTTCTGAACTGCCACAAATAGATTTTTTTAAAAAACAGAGAACTTTTCTCCTCTTTTTAGTAGCAGTGATATCCCACACGTAAAAGAGGTATAATCTGCTGTCACCACTGCTGTCCTCAGCCAGTCAGCACCACTGCCTACTGCGTCAAGTATAATGTGCTTTTTTTAACTTTTCAGGCTTCCCCTCTGGCTTGTATAACATTGCTCAGCTGATCTCTTAATTTCCTACATGCAGAAATCGAGCTCTTTGTTCTGAAACCACACAGCTTTCATCTGCTGCCAAAGGGGAATCCATCTGGGTGCCATAACTTCCACCCTTTGACATGAGTCCTCCCCACACCCGCCAGCAGACAGGAGGCCTGTGGCCACAATTCAGGAAGCCTGCCTGGGTCTGGTTTACCAGGGAAGCAGGGAGGAGTGGAGAGAGCAGGCATTCTCATCCTGGTCACAAATCCTTCGTTGCAGCTAAATCTCACAGGATGGGGGGATTTCCCCAGCTGTAGCAAGACCCTAACTACCACTGTCCTTTCCATTTGCTTTCTGCTGTGAATTTAGCTAGGCAGAAAGATGGCATTTCATTTAAATGCAGAAGTTATTTTGGGTTTTTCCATCCCATAGAGCACTATGGTTTCCTGTGCTGTGGCTCTGCTTGGCACAGAGAGCCCAGGGCTGCTGATGGGGACTGGCCCATGATGGAAATAAAGCCTTTACAAGGCATGACTGTGAAACACTGCTCTGTCCACTGCAACTTCTTGGGCTCCCCCTCTGCTGCTTTTGCATAGCAAGAACCAGATCACAAAGCCAGACACATCCTATGGCAACTGATCTACCCCAAATGTCTCATCCCCCACCCACAGTCCTTACCACCAGCAGGTCCCACTTGCCTGCCCATCCTCACACCTGCTGTTTGCAGCTCAAACCTCCACCTTCTCTCTCAGTTTCATTGTTGAGGCTATTTCTTGCTGTAATTAGTCAATTGATTCCCCCATATGTGAACACTGAGGCATCCTGAGACTGTCACTTCAAACGGCTTTTGTCAAGATTTGTCACCAATAACTAAAGCGTCTCCACCCAAGCAGACTGTGCTTTTGATCAAGGATAAGCAGTTTGCTCCTGACTGTGGGCCAAGGAAAGCCATAATTTGATCACAGTGCTGGCAGATGTCCTAGTGAGCAGGGGAAACTCACTTTGTTATGCTTAGTAGCTCCTGCCTTTCAATCATGGGAAATCATAATTTGACTATTAGCATGTAAGAATTATCCTTACACACCAGCAAAGTTAAAAGGCCACTGTCAGCTTGGAACATGATGCCTTTTCCTATGGAGTCTGATGAGAGGCTTCACACTAATCTAGCTCTGCCTGCTGTTTGTCTATCAGTTTCTGGTACAGTCAAAAGGTCATTGAGATGTTAGATTCTTTGCAATTGAAGCATTTAACTCTGCAGAAATTATTTACTTTTTCCTTTCTTGTTGTATGAAACAAGAAGCAGCACCACAGCTTCACTTCTGCAAATACATGCAGTATACACCTGCAATGAAACACACAGATTTTCTCCAACACATCCCCTCAGCACAGCAAGACTGCTTTCTACTTCCCTCAGCCTCAGGAAAGCAATTCATCCCCACAATGCAGCTGCTAGCAAAGACATCAGTTCATTTTGCAAATTCTTTTTGGGGTATTTGAAAGATGATTGTCTTTGTTAATGATAACAACACTGAATTGTCTACAGAGCCCTCTGATTTTATTCCTTCTCCACCCATGATGCTGAAAAGAACTACTTCTGAGCCATTTGCAAAATGGCCTTCAAAGGTCTCCTAAAAATTTTGTATCTAAGAAGACTGAAAAATGGTAGACAATTGCAAATGCTGCTTATTATAAGTGACCATGGTCACCACACCGCTGTCTCATGCGTCAGCTGCTGGTTTTGTTTATCTCCTGTCTCTGTCCATATCATTGACTGCAAACTCTAATCAGGAAATGGTCCTTCCCTCCTCAGCAGCTGTGTCCTCAGCCCAGAGGGAGCAGCCACCTGAGTCCTCCAGAGCCTTCCTGCCTTTTCCAAAATAAACTAACCAGCAAAGTCCTTGGAAGTTGAAATGTCCGCTGAGTGAAAGCTCAATTCCAAGAAAAACTGCAGTGTTGTGTTTATTCTGGGTGCAGAGAGCAGTCTCTGCAGACAGTGATGATGCTGGTTGTGTTTTCACAGAGATTCTGGCTCTACCTTGTAAAAGCATTTACAACATATTGATCACTTCATGTAATAAGTTGTAACTACAACAATGTTTCATCTGGAACCAATCGACCGTAGTTCATAGAGTAATACTTCCATGTGCTTCTAATATCATTTAAAGCCAATGACTTGAAAAGAGCTGTAAGGCTCTGATTTGGTAATAATGTTGTGCCTTCCTCAGGCTGACTTATAAAATTTAATTGCAATAGAATAACGTATCTAGAGGGGAAAAAATTAAAATAAAAAGTAAAAATATATCTAATTTCTGTTTGTGAAAGTGGAAAACCTAAATATATGTGATGGATGGCTCAGTGCAATGCTCTTCAGGAAAAAGCATATACTTTCTACAGCTCCTTAGAATAAGTTCCTAACTCAAGTCTATAAATCAGATAAGAGAATACTCTATAAAATACATCTTGAAATAGGTCAACAAATAGAATACTATAATCTACATATGGGAGAGCTGCTGGAGTTAGGGGAACTTGCCTTCAGTTCTATATGGCTCAGAATACCATCTGCAGAAAATTTCAAAGGATATTTTTGGTCGACATCCCTATACATTCAGATTCTCTAATCTCTGTCCCATCCTTTTCTAACTGTGTGCTTAATATTCTTAAAAAAAAAAAAAAAAGAAAAAGAAAAAGTAAGCTTGGTTTACCAAGGCCCTGTGCCAACTGCCTGCTCTGTATGCCTACATTCCCTCTCTGATCTGACTTGCAAGAATAGGGGAGGAGAAATAAGGTCATGTTCCACATGTGACAGGAACCAGAACTTTCTTTGGATTTCTCAGTATTTCAGTCCCTTTCACTAAAAAACTCATTTTAGGAAACAAAAATGGAATATTTTCCTAAATCCTGACAGCCATGTTCACCTTTACCTTCAACTGCTTTAACAATATGTCCAAATGGTGAATAAATTAAAAAAAAAAACAAAAAGAAATTCCCAATAAAGATTTTTTTCAGGTGTAACTGTTCAAATCTTTCTTCAGTGGCATTTTTAAAGACAACACTTTCTAAAATGAAAAAAAAAAAAAAAGCTTATTTTCAAAATACCAAGTGGCAACATTAAGTATCTTAACAGAAATAATGACTGGTACTGATATGATGCCAGTGAGCTGGACACAACAAAATATCGATTTCAGCAAACACTATGAAATATATTTTCTGGCATCTCAGTCACATTTTAGATCTTCATGCAGAAGAAAACTAATTCAGTAGCTTTAGACCTGGCTTATAATTAAATTACAATGAGTTTAAAGGTTTGACTGATCCACATTAGTCACAAATTGTTCTTTGTATCTTGGTAAGTGCCCTCCAGAACTGTTCAGCTCAGCCAAATCCTGTTCAGAGCTCATCATCCACAGCACTGGTACTGATACACAAGCATGGGAAGTTCTGATGAGAAATGCTATTTCCAGGGTTTATTTATTCCTTGCTCAAAGGCTGAAAGATTTGTAAGCAGCTGGGCAGTTGCAGATGGATCTTCCAGAAGATTTAAAGCTCTCTCACACACCCATCTGTATTATTGCCTTGTTTGTAAAAAATGTATCTATCACAAGAGCTTTATATTGAAATCTCACCGTATTTCAAATGGGAGACAGAGGAAGCCAAAGTAACTCAGCAGATGTTGCCAGATGCTTTAAAAGCTACATTTACAATCTCCCCAAGGACCTGTGTAAAAATAGGCAGGGAAAAGTCACATTTAGTGTTACACACACACAAACCCATTAAATGAAACAGCCTTTTAACTGTTACTTGCATTGAGTTGTATGAGCAAGCACATCATTGTTTGCTGTCTTTACTGATGTACCTGCACCATGTTCAGCAGTCCCAAAAATCTGTTATTACTGGAAACAGCTGTGGAACTCATAAACTGGGAAATGAGCACACAGCTGGTAATGCTGAATAACCAGCTCCAGGCTGGTCCCAGCCAGAGCCCTTACACCTTGGAATACACACACCATCAGAAAATGCCTAGGTATCAGCAACACTGAAGCATAAAAGCACTTCCTGAGGTAACAATGGATTATTTGGCATTATCAGGCTATTGTTAAGCTTAGGAGTTTCTGAAAAAAATGACTTAATCAGGTGTACAACACTCTACATATCCCTGCAGAGCAGGCAGATATTCATACACAGGCACAGTGGCCTGGGCTTAACGAGTGACATGGGCCAGGGCAAGGAAGGGGAAACAGCATAAGGAGTGGAGGGAGGTTATCAGAATCTGGGAAGGAAGTGAAAAAGGAGCAGCCTGGCAGGGAAAGCTTTCCGTGGAAAGACCAGCGGTATCATGTGCCACCTGGAGGCTTAAACCAGAAACGAACAGGATATATTTCCCTTCTGGAGTGACAACAATGACGTTTTAGGTAGATACATACCTTAATCAGAGCTGGCATTAGACCATTATCAAAAAGCCTGTTTTCCTTCTGATAGCATATTCCTGACTGTGGAAGCACCACACCAAAAATCTGCCAGAAAAAAACGTAAAACAAGTCTAGAAATCCCTTAGAGAGGATCCGTAATTTCCTGTCCATCCTGCCCTGTGGTGAAACAAGGGCAACAGCCTGGCACTGTTTGTGAAGAGCGCTCTGTCCCTCACACAGTGAGCACACAGCTCTTGTATGTCCCTAGAAATCTTGTCAGCATGATTAATATACCAGGAATGTCCATGAGGTATTAACAGTAGGCTTGGAACGTTGCTCCAAACAACCTGGCTTTTCTCAGGTTACTTGGAAAGTTGGAGATAAAATGTGAATTCAAGTAACTCACTTGGGATCAAACGAGACTCTTCTTAGCAAAAAGGGATAATTTGCTAGCTTTGCTTCTGGCTGTTAGGAAATTATGTATAGTAATTTAAAATTAAATAAACCCAGGGCAAGCAACTTGAGTGAATAAACGGGTTCTGCTAAGTTACAGGGACCAAGAAGAACAGGCCTAGATTCATCATATTTTCCTTCAGATCTAAGAAATAGCTTAAAAAAGGCTCCCTGCTTCTCTCCCACATGAGATGTACTAACAGCTCCTTCCCTTCAGCCGACAATGCTGGCAGGAAGCAGCTCCTCCTGGTGCTTCCAACTCAGGTTTTCTGCTTCATTTGTCTCCTCCTCCCTAGCAGGCAAGAGGCTGGCACAGGCAAGGGGTTTGCCGAGTCCAAGGGTAACAAACACGGAATGAAAGACAAGATTGGAGAGAGGCATTGTTTGGTACCAACATCAGAAACACTTCTGCAAAGTGCTGAAAATGGAACAGTTTGCAGGCAGAGGTTTTTCAACACCACAAGCTCTTATGTGATGCCCTGAAGCAGTGCCACAGTAAAAGAAAGGAAGTACAGTAACTTCTCTGGTGAGTACAGGAAGTGGGGAATACTGTACCTGCCCACCTCAGAAGCAAGCAAACTTAATCTTTGCTTGCCCCTAATTCCAGTCCATGACCATAGTGATTGCATCTGCATTTTTAATTATTTTTTACCCAGAACACTCAAGAGCTGTTAGGACCTTGGCTTTTTTATTTTTGCTTCAGAATAGCACACTGTGCAAAGTTTTCTGGTGTTCCTCCCTCCCAAGCCCCTGTTTCTGACCTTCTTCCACAGAAACACCCACACATTGATGTCCAAACTCTATCTGCTGCCTGATAAGACCCAGCCAGGAAGGGCACGCACAGACAGCATCAATACATCCCATTTATCAAGCCAATAACAGGACAGAAACATTACATCCTCTCCTCTCTGACCTCCATCTCTTTAGTCTCCAAGGCAGTAAAACTAATACATGACAAGACCAGGTACAGAATGTGATTTCCAGATATTCAGGTTCAGCTCTACTCACGTGAACAGACTAAGGCTCCAAGTGGCAGCCAGAACAGCTGGCTTTCCTAAGCCCTAATATCACAAGGATAAGACCACCATCAGTCACAAGGCTGGCACGTGATCCCACTGGACAATGACAAGATAATCACAATTGGCTCTTCACATCTCACCATGCAGTCTTTTCAGAAAACATAGCAGTTGCCACAGAGGATCACAAGATTTTAGTTTAGTGTAAGCATCCTGTGATGAACTGGAGAGCTGCTGAGTGCCAAGTATCACCCTCCAGGCATGTGATCCTCCTCAGGAGTGATTCAGATGGCAGCCAGGAATGGCAACTAGGACTTTTAGGAGAAAGGCTTAAATGAGATAATTTTCTATGCATCTACAGACAGGTGATCTGTAATCCAGCAGCCAGCTATAACATTACAGAGATATTTCTGCATCACCTTCTATTACCACCTCCAGAAAACGCAATATCTTGAAGAGATGAAAAAGTCCTCACTCTTGTTTCTCTGGAAGTAATCAAGGTTTAGAAACACTGGTCCTTCCCCAAGGCTATTTCAGCAAATGGAAATCTTTGATGGACCTTGCATGCTGGTCCTGTTTCTTTACCTGGTATCAAGCTCTTCATTTAGAGAAGCTACCAACTGCCAGGACACATTAACTTCAGATCCAGGGCTTGCCAGGGAAGCCTGAATGAGAGATGAACACCATCCCAGGCAGCTCCAGTGACTACACTACACAACTGATTCATGTGCCACCCCAGAAGATGGGAGCCCACTTTCCATTTATAAAGTCCTTCTAAATGAAATTGGTATTTTAGCACATTAATTTTATTCAAAACAAAATCCCAGCAAAGGAAAAATAAGACAAAAGTGCTCGAGGATGATGCTTTTTAATTGTTATTTTTGTATTTTTAAGAACAAATCAAACCATTAAAAATATTACAGACATGTACTGAAATTTCCTGTACAACAAATATGAAAACAATAAAATTTGTACATCATTTCAAGATATTCAGTCACTTATTTGAAACACATCAACTTTTCCCTTTTTAAGCAGGCCCCAAATGGGAAGAAAGAGTAAAACAGAAATGAAAGAGATGCAATTGTCACACAGTGTAGCTTTCCGCGGACAGCTTTAAATAAGCAACAGTGAGAGAAAACACTGACCAAAGAGACAGATCTCAGCAATTATAATACAGAGAACATCAGAGGGCAGGGAGAAAACTTTTGCAGGAATTCAAGTCATCTTGACCAAGACAGATCCACAAGGTAGTGGAGCATTACCTGTAATCCTCTTCCTGCAGAGACATCCTATAAGGAATGTCCTACTTACTCATGCTGACACTATGCCCAACTTTATTTTTACAACAATTGAAGCCTTACCAACTTTTTCCACCCATACACAGAATCAAGAAGTCATTTAATTCAACCTTCAGTCTCTCCTCACAGTTTGCAAAACAATCAGTTTTGGAAAAACACCTGCATACAGTTCTTTAAAAATGGATACTCATTAGATGATGGCCCATGAGAGAATTTGATGCCTGCTTCCAACACCAAAATAATGGGACAGATCCATCTGTTTTCTGTAAGAGGACCTGGGCAGTGGTTAGGCAGAAACACATACTGTGGTAGCTTGTTTTCTGATGTTCTGCTGCAACAGAATAGAAACATCATCGAGCATGGAAGATTCATCTCCCTCCCCTCCATGCTATACAAAACAAGGGCCTTCTGAAGCAAAAGAGCACTTGCCACCCTAAGGCAGCAAGTTCTTGGGAGACCTGGAATAACAAATACTGGCTCTGTGCTCTGCACAGATGTGCAGTAATCAAAAGAATAAGAGAGTTAAAGAAAATAACATGACTGTAAAGGGCAGACTTTGCTCCCTCCCAGTTCTTTTGGAATGGTTCTGTTTTGGTGCAAGTGGTTTATCTTTGTCATCTGACAGCAGCTTAGGAACAATGCAAATGAGAGATCCACTTTGTGGGCCGCCAGTTTGGATGGAGCTGGGCAGGATCATGAACCTCATGATGAGGGTTTTTTGAAGTATTTCCAGAGAAAGAGAAACAAAATTATATTCAAGAACCCACAAGTGGCTGCTTACAAAAAAAAAACCAAAACAACAACAAAACAAACCTCAAAACCTAACAACCGAAAGTGCACTGTGATTTGTCCTCCAGTTTTGCTCACACAGCACACCGCAGTTTCACACCAGGCTGTAAAAAATTCCTCAGGATATTTGTAAAGTTACAGTTGTGCACCAGGAATTCCTATATTCTCCTTCAGCTGACATTGGATCCTGTGAGGTTGCCAGGTTCCACTATAAAGCCACAGATACTCCTTGCATCTGTAGCTTTTCCTGACAACTCCATTAAAACAAAGAAAAACCCCAAAAACAACAACAACAAAAAAGCAGCAGAATTCCAGGGACTCTGGTTATTAAACCTTCATAAGATTTTTTTCCCTGCTTTATAGCTATTCTATAGCATTATTCATAAACTTCATATTCATCTACAATGCAACCAGTGCAACGATCCAAAGACCAAAAACACACCCTCCCCCCACCCCAAGCTACCTAAGTCCTTCATTGGTAATGCCTTCCTAAGTCTAGCAGTTATGTACCAGCAAAATAAATCCAATCTGATCCTTGACTTGTGATATTGGCAAATGGGGGATTTCTGCTTGCTCCTTCAGTTTCTAAAAGGACCAGCCAAAACAAAAGCAGCAGTATATTGCAAATAATTACAAAACAATTACACTGGATCAGTGAGATGCAGGCAGGTAAGATGTGTCTCAGTTTTGAATGGCTAGAACAACCACAAAATTTGTCTTTACAGCAGAATTTTGTGCAATGTCTTTTGGTAGAAACAGTAAAGCCAGTTGATCCATTTGGGAGTGCTTGAACACTTGGAACCTTAGTTTCAGCATTTTCACAGATTTATATATTTGAGGAAAAACAACAACAATGATAAAAAGACACCAACCTGAGAAAAAACTCTATTAGAGTGAGAATTATTCAGCAAATCATATATTGCACCTTTAAATAAATCATTTTAAATTGTATAAAAACAGGAACAGGGAGGAGCTATTCTGTCCTTCATCCACACCCCCACACACCCCCCAGCACACACATTCACAGATTCACTTGCTCTGTTTTTAACTACAGTTAAAGCTCGGAGTGACAGACCACACTCCTTTTCCTCTGGCAGAGGCACCGAAACATTAAGGCAGGGGATATCTGTGGTGAAATGCAAAAACAAAGCTCACCTCCAAACTTCTGGAGAGTCCTGCCAACAGTGCAACTACAGTTAAGTTTGAAATAAGCCTTATTTAAAAAAAAAAAATCTGTGTTCTCATTAAGAGTTTCAGTACAAAAATAGAATCTCTGCTGTTTTTTTTTCCTAGAGTAGCAACTAGAAAAGGCACAATTTCCAAGTATAAATGTCCATTTGAAGGAGCCATTTGTACTCCTTTTTTAAATAAAAAAGAACAGAAAAAAATAGATCACAGAGGCACATATCTATTAACTAAGTAACCAGATACAGTAGATAAAATACGTTCCTGAAACTTATAATTAAATATATTAAAACAACCCACCAGCCTGGTGTCTGTAAATGAAATCATATAAAATTGTAATAAAAAGCTTGAGTTATTATTTTAATATTTAAACTCTAGTTCACTGTTCAAAATGCAAATGCTATTTCACCTATCAGTACTGTTAAATTCCCAAGAAAAAAACAAGATTCCTCTGTTAACTTTAAAAAGTTTTGCTTGGGTTTTGTTGTTTGGGTTTTTGTAACATCAGTCTGCAGCTCCTGCCAGCATTGTGTTTTCCCTCCTGCAGATCACACCTTTGAATGCAGACAGAACTGGAAAAGCCAGACATGAGACACTGCACATAATCCCAGAAAACACAAGTTGGACACCTCCCTTTCCTATGGGCAGGTAACATCTCCTGGAGGCACTGGGTTCCTTCTGGACTATGCGTGGTAGCCATTGGCCTTCCCAAAGGCTGGCCCAGGTGTGACATTTTCATAGATTGCCATTGCTGTCACGTTTTGGTAGATAAGGTCAGTTTGCCTCTCTCTCTGGGATTTAATGATATCCATGACACACTGGTTTAGGAAGACGTACTGGTCCTGATGGGAAAAAGAGAGAAGGAAATACATTTCTAAAAAATACCTGATTTTGGAAGTAATTCTGCTTCTGAATTTAGGTTTGGGCACTGCACTGAGTGTTATCACAGTGCATGTTTTAGAGCCTATATGTATAGATTACAGAAAATAGAGCTGGAAAGGACCTCATGATGTAATCTGATCACCCCCCCAATAAAACTAGGATCAAGTTTTGCTGTCTAGAACTCAGATCTCTCATGCCTAATGCTATCCTAAAAGACTTCCATGATGGAATTTTTACAGCCTTTTTCAAACCAGCTTAGTCCATACACCTTTCTGGATCAAAGTGGTAATTTCCATAGGAATACTTGTATTCCTGCAGAACACAAAGGATGCACACCGAGACCACCTGACTCCAAATAATTCTGGCTCACAGCTAAAGGATAAAACCCCATGAGTAAAACTAGTCTGCAAAAAAGTCTCCTTCAGGATTTGGTTCCTTCCAGCTGCAAATGCCAGTCCTACAAAGTACTCTGTTAAGACATTGCTTGGATGTACTACGGTCCCTGGTGCTACTACTCTTGTGGGGAGGAGATGAGGCAGGAAGGAGGGAAGTTAAAGGAAGAGCAATTTTAACTCCTTAATATCTTATTGTCCTGTCATTCAGAGCTACATCTGGATGATTATGCACATCTGAGGAACGTGCTGCTGGACAGGGAGAGCCTCACCTCGGTCTGCACCATGAGGGGCCGGTGCATGCGGAGGTCGTACACCACCCCGTACACATCCACGCTGTTCTCCATCTCCATCTGCTGGATCAGGCGGTCGATGGCGATGAACGTCCCCGTCCTCCCGACGCCAGCGCTGCAATGACACAGACAGCCTGTTGGTGCTTCCTCTCAACCATGGATGATGATTCTACTATTTCAGTGGCACAATAAAAATCTTGGCAGCACAGAGGGGTGGCTCTTACCACCACCAAGAGGGGCTTCTCAGCCTCGCACGTGCACAGCATTGTATATACAAGCTCTTGGAAGGGCATCTTTTCCTGCTCAGTTTTCCAGGCTAGGAGAGATGCTCTGTTCTTATGACACTTTGTATCCCTTCCTTTACTACCTACACAGCACTGCTAATTTCTGAAGCACTGGGCAAAAGTTTTAGTTTGGCAAGGTAAATAGCCCATGGCCTTACACAGAGACACTTACTTTGGTTTTAATCACGCTGAAATGGAATTGAGTGTAAGAAAACCACAAGACAAAAGTCTAACAGAAACACCTTCTTCCTACCTGCAGTGCACCAGAGTAGGAGAGTCCATTGGATTCTGGCTGTTGTACTCATGAACAAGGTGCCTGAAGTTGATGAGAAGATCTGTTGTCTCTGGCACGCCATGATCCGGCCAGGAGGTGAAATGGAACTGGCGCACCGTGTGGCTCTCAGGGGTGTTGGACTGCAGGAAGAGTAGACATTAAAAATACTAATGAAAAAGACAATGAAAACTGGCTTCAGGGGAGTAACAGTTGGGCTTCTTGAACATGTACTGGGCCAAACTCAACTTCAAAGACGTCTGGTACAACTGTGCAGTGATTTGACCAACGATATTCCCGTTTCCCTCCTTCTGCTGTGGTAGAGAATACTTTGAAATAATTTCCTTTTGCCTCACTCCAAGCTCATACCTACTACATTGTATTTGCTGATGGGGCTAATGGTTCAATCCAGAAGATATTACAGGTATCTGCATAAGCACAAGGTTATTTACACACTAATAACCAACAATCAAGGCAGTCCCCTCACCTTTTCTACAGTGAAGTCCCTTATTGTCCATTCTGGAAGGACAACTTCTGAAACCATTGTCACAATAATGTCACCATAGCTCTTGGGTTGTTTGTCAGGCCAGTACTGCTCACATTTTGTCTAACAAGAAAGTTACAGTGTTAGACACACCACACAGCAATGAAACAACTCACTTTTAAATAACATACCACCAGAATCAGGGCTAGCAAGCACATCACCCTTCTCAAGGGCTATTCCAGGGCAAGAGAAGATATATCAAAATCATTCTTTAGAGAGAAGAACCCACTCTTAACAACAGTGATTCCACAACCCTACTGAAGACAATCTATTCTGGCAGTCAGCAGATACAAAAAATATGAAAAAGCTTAAAAAAAAAAAAAAAGGGCTTTTTAAATTTAGAAAACAGTCTTCCACCAAGAGGATGGTTGATAAAAGACAGGGGGCAGTCTCCAAACTACTAAGGTAACAACAAAATTACAAGAGATGCAGCTGCCTTCAAGGGACAATTCAGTATTGCTAATAACATACCCGGGCTTGTTCCACACATTTTGTCAACATAACAATAGAGTAGATATTCTTTTCCCAAATCATTTGCCAGAAGTCTTCTATAGTGTTGGGTAATGGACCCTGTGCAGCAATAAATGCCTTCTTTGAGTTATAGCCCTAAAAAGAAAAAAATAAATGTGTATATATACACACACATCAGTGAAAAATAAAAGCTGATTTTAAACATCAATATGAGCCCTCATGCCTACATCAGAAAAATACACATTATATTTAATTTCAGCTAATGAAGAAACTTACAGGCATATAGTTTGCATTAATATAATCACCAGTTCCAGAGCTTTGATTTGAAAGTTTAACACGGGAAATATCATCTGCAGAAAGAAAAAAGATAAAGACAATTATGAGTTTTCAAACTGGAACCTTTCAGCAAAATATTGTTCATCTAATGCTTGGTTTCTAAATAAAAGATGTTCAATGTGCATTTTAAGAATAAGAATGTAAGCTTAGGAATCATAAATAGCAGTAGCCTTCAGAAAAAGGAGTGGCCAGGATGAACACTCAGAAAGCACAGATTATTTTAATTTTAAATATGG
The DNA here is from genome assembly GCA_013397375.1 of Toxostoma redivivum. Taxonomy (NCBI): domain Eukaryota; kingdom Metazoa; phylum Chordata; class Aves; order Passeriformes; family Mimidae; genus Toxostoma; species Toxostoma redivivum. The sequence goes on from VXBI01009128.1 coordinate 366,983, forward strand.
TTTGGTATTGCTAATTTATATATTTTTAACCCAACACAAAATTTACTACAGTTTTAATTACTGGATTAGAAAAGTGATTTGTCTCCCGCTGCCATGGCAGCTGATGTTTTTCCTCCAAAGCATCCTGCCACTGTTCACTTTTCAACTACTGCTAACTCTCTGCTATATTGGAATGCCCACAGGCAGTTGACAAGGCTTAAAATCTTGCTTCATCTGCAAATCTGGCCAACAGGGTCTTAATATTTCTCATAGCTCCAAACATTTATTTGTCTGTGGTCAACTGTATCTTGTGTTTTCAACCTGGACTGTATGTTTCTCATGAATGAAAAATTAAAGTTAAGGGAAAGTTCTTTAAAGAAGCTTTCTGAATAAATATCCTTGAGGGAAGGCTCTTTCAGATTTGCTTATACAGTGACTTTGGGAAAGCAGCAGGCCAAATTAATTCATTTGGAAAATGGTATTTGAAACCTCTGGGTACTATTAAAGCCAGATTAGCCAAACCCAACGGTTTTCACTTAAAAACTCAACCAGCAGAAGATGCAAACCCATAGAGAATAACTCACATGGTAAGACATTGTTGTATCTATTTTTCCCCCTGTTCTCAGGAAGTTCAGCAGCAAATTTGGGCTGGTGAACACCAGCAGACTTGAGTTCCTACAATAAAAGGAGGATTCATGAGCACCTGGTCCTGGTTTAGCAATCATACAGAAACATGACAAACAAAAATAGTCCAAACACTTGTCCTGTACTGTAAAAGTAGGCATGTTAAACTGGGATAAATGTCAATAAAAATCATCTTATTACAGAGTGGGAGGCTGACCATGACAAATCTGATAGAGAAGGGATTGATACAGAATTTAGGAATAGCAGCATGTTTAAAACCCAGATGGACTTTAAAAGCCTGGAAGCAGTTTTGTGGAAACAGACACTGGTATCAATGCCAGCTCCTTCTGTCCCCAAGGCAGGAAACTACTGCATAAGCTCTGCAGACATTACAGGGAGAGAGGAGCAAACACTTCATGAACCAACTGAAGGAAGCAAAATCTGAGAGGAAGGTAAGGCAGGGCACCAGTCTGTGAAGTACAAAGAAACAGAATTTGAAGAAGAAAGTCAATTAATAGCTTTGAAGAGGTGAGAAACAGAATGAAATTCTTGAACAGCAGACATGACAACACAGAATCCTCCCTGACACTTCCTTCCTGTCCTTTGTTCCTTACAACAATTGAGCTTTAACACATTTCATAGAAAAACTCTTATGGCCAGAAAGCAAATCACAATTGCCGTTTCTCTGACTGAGCTATTCACAGGTGTGGTTTGCAAATCACACCCACACACTACAGAAGTCAGTGAGATTAGCAACAGACCTGTCTTGATATGTATAAAAACCCACAAAACAACCCAAGATGAGAAAACTGAAGAGCAGAGAAATTATATAGTGCCCCCTAGACTAACTCTGAACATGACTAAGGCAAAGATTTCCCTAGTGAGAGGTCTGCCAAACAGGCCATGCTACAAGCCCACAGTCAGAGATAATAATTCAGGGCAGGAAGTATTTATCATGCATGTCAACTAAATTTGGAGCTGCATAAGGGAAGGGAAGGCTATACACACAGCTTAATCATCTCTATAAAAAAAGGACCCTCCTCTTCTCCATCAGTAAGACTTATGCATGCTCCATAGGAAAGATGATTCGTCTTTCCAGAAATATTTGTCATGAAGTTCTCTCTCCACTGAGGGCACATACCTCATACTCTTCAGCAAAACCACAGTTGGAGTCAGCTTGCTGCTTCTTAAAGTATGACTCAAAGTTCTCCACTTTAATCATTTTTGATCTAAAATGAGAAAAGCCATGTGTCAGCAACTGGTGTTAGGTAAATAAGCCATGAATTAATTCAGTTAATGTGTTAGAAAGTAGGCTTTACTTACTTCTTGATTCTTCAGGAGAGGGTGAAGGGAAAAAAAAAAGGCTGATTAGACACATGCAGTTGTATTTTTCATTATGTGAATCTAAGACTGAAAGCGCGAATGTTAGTTGCAGCCACAAAACGGTGCATTTACAGGGGACAGGGTATCAAGCATGGCATTTAACTGCTCTGTTAAATGAAGGAGGGAACAGTGCATCCTTCAGGAGAGGAACATCACATAAGGTGTCAGTCAGCTGCTTCCACTGGATCAACCCAATTCCCTGGTGTATTTTATCCCAACCATTGAAGTCTACAGAGGTAGGATTCCATGGGATGTTCTGGCCATAGCTTTCCACCAGCACAAAAATTGGTGCCAGAACCAGTAACATGATTCAGTTGCAGTGCCTGTGATTTTCAATACATTGTGGTTACCCCCTCCATGGCCAGCTTTTACAATCACATTATCTGGATGAATGGCTTAGCACAAAGTAGTCATTAAAAAAAAAGAAAAATTCAGGTCACAGAAGATATTTTGCCTTTTTGCATTTTATCAATAATTTGGATTGTTCCCTCAATGTGCACAAAGTCTGTGTTTCATTCAAATGTCCTGTTTCTCAAAACCATATGGAACATTTGTCTGTCTAATAGTGACTCATGAAGTGAACACTCAAATCCCTGTGGTGGCTCTAGAAGACTCAATCAACATGATTATTTTTTGGTCTGCATGCTGGCATCTTTCAGTTCCATGAGGAATTAATACTTCAAAATTCTCTATAAAACTGCAGAAGTTTTATAAAACTTGTATCTGAGAAAACAAGTATCTGAGTTCTGAGTAATTTTTGCAAATACTGCTTGAGCTCAGAAAATACCATGAGAAAAGATATGAACTTACTTAATTGGAGAAAAAGACACGTCAGTATTTCTTTTATCTTTCCTATAATGTGAAAGAAAACAACACAATAGGTTCACAGTGGAATTCAACTGAATTTATATGAGATTTCTTATCTGTTTCCTACGCCTGTTGAGAACAATTTCTTTAAGAGCATCTTTTTCTGTGAAAAAAACCCCAAACTCCCTGGAGTTTACATCTGGAATTTAAAAAATAAAAGAACAAAAAACCAAAACTTAATCATTCTTTGGGTGATGCTGTGCAATGGGACTGCTTCCTTCTGTTGGCACCAGAATATAAAGCCTGGACACAAAGCACATATTTTGGTGGAAGATGTACACCTGAGGGATCTGCACCACTAGCTGGTATCTCAGGAGAACTGCTACTAATCCCAGAATCCCTATAGGAAGTGTTCAACAGCGATGTGTCAGTCATTCAGTGGTAGCTGAATGAAATGTTGCTAGCTTTAAAGGAAGCTCTTCCCATGGCTGTACACAGCTATTAGACACAACTGTAAAAATAACAACAGTTAATCAAAACAGCTAAGAAAACTGGACTAAGGGCCCTGTGGCTAACTCCACAGAAAGGATGTACTACATGGTCAGAAGCAGGAAAAAGCCTTTGTGTACTCTTACAACCCAGATTATTTGAACAAGATTGGAAACTGAAAGACCAACTCAAACTCATCAGCTTCTGGAAATTCCAGAATAGAAGTTTCATGTGACAGGCCATCAAGCAATTAAAAAGAATGACTGATAGGTAATTTAAAATCAAACCATCTAAAGTGCAATTATACCCAATTACTTTTAGTACAATAATTTGAGATGTTTGCTCACTTGTGACTGAGTGACTTCATCACTATTCATGAATGGTGAGGCACTGGAACAGGTTGCCCAGAGGAGTTGTGGATGCCCCATCCCTGGCAGTGTTCAAGGCCAGACTGGATGAAGCTCTGAACAACCTGGTCTAGTGGGAGGTGTCCCCGCCCATGGCAGAGGGGTTGGAACTGGATCATCTTGAAGGTCCCTTCCAACCCAAGCCATTCTATGATTCTATAATTCTATTAATTAAAATTCATTTTGTTTAGCTCCTCTCAACTCATTGGTTTGTAACTATGGGCTTAAAGTGCTTAAACAAGTGGTTTGATACTTCAACTCTTATCTGTAACATACAAACAATATTTTTATATAACTCAAAATGTCTTGAAAGACATGTATCATGACAGAGAGAGCCCTTTAGGAAAAAGATACTAAAGTGAAACTCTGTTGTTCCTCAACACAACCAATACAACAAACACACATTTACCTTCTCCTTCTCCAGAATATGAACCCCCCTATAGCAACTACAGCAAAGATAGCCAAGAGGCATCCAATAACCACTCCAGCAACAACACCTGATAAAAGAGAAGAAGTATTACTCATTTTCCTCTTCAGTAACTTCTAACTGAATCAACATGCTACAGCAGAACCTAGCAAATGACTAACCAAGCATGCTCCACTAAAAAATCTTGTCTTTACTGTCCTTTGGCAATACCAGGATTGAAACCTCATTAAGGATAAGAACCAGAACTATTCAATTAATAGAAAATTAATAGAAAATTGGGATCAAAGGATCAGTGTCTGTATTCCAATACACTGGCTTCTAGTTTAACAGAACTGTGAGACCATCAATTGCTATCTGCCACTTGCTGCTATACCAAAGTCTCACTGTGTCCTCCAACCCCTTTCAGCATGCCGTGACTAGCACAGCTTTTGGCTACTCCTGCAGTGGAATCCTACATAGAAAAAAGGAATCACACACAGACATAGAAAAGTATGAATTTACAGAGCAGTGCCACTGCCAAGCTAGGAACAATTCATACAGAGAAACCAACAGGTGTTTTGGTATTATGAAACTTGCCATAATTAAGGAATCTCCACATGCTGTGTATGTGTCAAGCCATCAGTCCTATAGTTATTTGACATAAACTGTACCTGGATCCTGGGGTAGTAAAACTGGTTCAGAACAGGGTGAAAACGATACATAACTATCTTCCCCCTCAATCATTTCAGCCACAAAGGTTATATTAGTGAAACCTGCAACACATGCCCTGTTGAAAAGGAAGGAATAAGAAAAAAAAACCAAAATCAGGTACATTACATGGTTTTAAAAGCCTTTAGCAAGATCTTTAATCTTTCCATTAGTTTATCTCCCAGATTTCAACAGCAGAAAACTTAACAATAGAGTGATTTGAAACAAATACCTGTATGAACGAAGAGGGATCAATGGTCCATTTTCATAGCCATACATTGTGTTTCCCTTGCCTACATTAATGATGTTTTTACTGTTCTGAGAACGGGAAGAATCTGATTCTGCCTGCTCTGTTTTTATGACATACGTAACATAGGCAGTTGTCTTCTTCTTCCTGAAATCTTTGTATGTGTTGTTCAATTTAGACTTCAAAGACTCAGAACCTTCAGGAAAAAACAAGAACATGGATATAATGCATTCCCTGGTTTTGTATCAATTGGCACAGTAGCTGAGTTGGTCACATTAAACACAGTTGTCATTCCTCCACATATACTGCCTGAAATGAAAGGCTGAGAGTGACAGATAATCTTAGAAACCTCTTCTACTGCAGTGCAATCTACTGCATCACCTCTCCCCAGTGTTATTTGTTATAACTTCCTATTGTTTTTACTTCTATAGTGTATAGAAGGGCTTCTGAATAAAGGTACATGAGTGTTGGAACCAGGCATCCTCACAGACAGACTTCACCAGCCAAGTCACCTATATCTGTGTTCTATCAATTCTTGTATGCAGAGAGTAAAATGCAAATGGTGTAGAAAAAAAATCCATCAGTATTTGTGCTACTCAAACAGCATCAGGCCTCATTTAGAGTGACACTAAACTTGTCCTGATCTTGTTCTTTGTTCTAACCTACAAGAAGTCTCACACTTAAACTGTAAGAGATGAAAGAGGTAATTTCTACCTTTCCTTGACATAGACAAGCACTGGACAAAACAATGGTCAGAACAGTTTCCCCTTCAGAAGATAAGCATAGACTACCATAGTGAGCAGTGACCAACAGGACAGTATTTGCAGAACAGCACCAATTGAGGGTGTCTGCTCTTAGAGCAGATAAACCCTAGAACCTTGAAGCAATTACACAGTTGAGGCACATGTAACCTAAGAGGTAAAAAACAAACTCAACTTAGCAGTTGTCCAAACAACTCAAAAGCAAGCCAACTGACAAATCTTCTCAGTGCTGAGGGAAGACAAAGAATCCCACTCATTTGACAGAAGTTTGTTCTCTACTGACTTGTAGCCTTTACAGAGCTAACAGGTCCTCCTAAAAGTAGGTATAATATTGAATGCACCTTTTAAAAGAAGCCTTGCAGGAGGCTCTGAAAGGTGGAAAAGCTCTGGTAAATTTTCTAGAGTTGTGCAGACAAGGGGTGATCTACCTGCAGCAAAGCTCTCTGCAGCTGTAACTCTGCAGCAACAGGGTGCAAAGACAACTGTTCTAAAGCACTAACTTGGTCTCATTAAAAGCAGATGAGGTTATAATTAACTCAGCTGCCTAGAAATGGGTGTTCAATATACCTGAGATATATTATGCTCTGTCTTGTGCCTAGTTTCCATTCCAACAGGATGTACATCCCTGATTATACTTGCAGCTCCTTGCAGATGCCTTGAATACCACCCTATCACATTTCAAACAGCCTTAGACATCATTTCTTACACAACAGAATAAAGTCTCCTCTGTCTATCCTAAAGGTAACCATGACTGGTTTAGAACAGAAAAACATCTCAAGAATATTTGTGCTACTTTAACAATAAAGCTGAAGAGATGTAAGGCTGTCTTCTGTTCCCATCAAAGCACTCACTCTACATTACAAATGTGGGCAACCTTCCTCCCTTATTTCTCTCAATCACATCCTACAAGTCCTCTTTGAATACCTTCAAATCCAAGCCACACAGAAAAATGCACCAAATCTGCTTGTGAAAACCAGGACTGGCTGAAGATACAAGCAGACCTGCATGCAAGAAACTGGCATTCAAATCAGCAATTCTGGGGCAGCTGAGTAGGCATGTGAAAAATAGGAATTTTCTGTACTGATGTGATGCAACACAGCAACATATTTTATATATATATACACACGCATATAAACATGTATTTTTTTGATGTATATTGCAATGGAAAACCACTGAAAGAGCTATAATCAAAATTCAAAATGAATTTCCAATGTTGTAACAAAGGATAAGCAAGAATGTCAACTCCTACATAGCAGAAACTGTCTCCATCAGGTGCCTTATTCCTGGAATGCACTGGAAAAGAGGAATAGTTGTTCAAGCAGAACCTATGCAGCAAAACTAACTTCCTTAATTTAATGATTTATCACTAGACATTGACCTATCAGAGACATACATCTATTTCTCAGTTCTCATGCTTTACATAGACCAGGCTACTCTCTAGTTTTCCATGGCATTTAACTTCCATTAATATTGTCAATGATATTTAAGCCTTCCACCCACATCCCATCTCTTAAAGTGTTTTGAGTAGCATCAGGAAAAAAGCTCTTTTCCTGTTAAGACCTTACTACAGGCATCTTTCAGATGAAGAATGAAGGGGAAAAACATTCCGTATTACAAAGCTGCTTCTATTAGCTGCTCTGAAAATTATTCTGTGGGGAAAGAAAGGATACTACACAATCTTGGAGAAGGGAATCACTGGCAAATCAAGGTGACAACAGCACAGGGGCAATACATATGAGATTTATGTACAAATAAAAGTCAGGCAGGAAAAGACTGAATGAAAACAGGCACCTTCTGAGAACAAGGAGTGACCTGACTTCAAGCAAGCAAGCTATTTGCCTCACAATTTCTGAAGTCATTGGAAATTCTGAGTCTGCTTTTTCTTTATCTGTTTAACACCTATTTAGTGTAAAACAATGCTGCCGGGTAAATTCTTTCAGCTACACGGTAATATCATGTACATCTTACTTTGATCTTCTATTGCAATCATTATTGCATAGGCTTCTAATGGACCATTCAGCGAATCAAAATCCGAGAATTCAACGGACAATGAGCTGTGGCTGATGGCCTTGACTGAAGGAACTTCGGTTGGAGGAGGTGGGTCTATAAACAAAAAAAAAGTTTTAGTACATTAAACACTGATAAAAGGTTTCCAAACAAGAAAAGGCTGTGATACCAACATTGTTCACATAATGCATATTTATTGTGCATCACATTAGACTATGAATTAATGTATGAATAATTTTATTCATCATCTGCAGGTTGGTGATGTAGGGCATACCATGTCTGGTATTCCGCAATCATAAAGTTAATATTTTTGTCCTACAAGTACCTTTCATTCTCAGATCTTAATGCTTACCAGTAATGCTGGTTTGACACAACTTGGTCACTGGAGAGCTTTCAATGCCATTTGAAACAGTTATGATAGTAACAGTATAGATGCTGAAAAAATGTAAACTTGCTGTTGTGAAGTTTTGCTCAAGGCCTTCTACTGTGCAGCGTGAAGCCAATGGTGGAATACTTGCATTAGATATTTCAATTTTGAAGCCAGCGTTGTTACCAAAAGGACACTTCCACTTCAGAATTAGGAAAGGCTGCTTGGCCACTGGTTCGCACTGAAAGGAATTCACTGAGAGAGGTACTGTCGAAAGAAAAAAGAATAAGAAAAAAAAGGAGGAGTAAGAAATTAAGCCTTGCCCTTAATAGAAAAAGCTGTCTATTTGTATGTTATGTGTATAAATGCTTGGAAAACTTCAGTATTCCCTTCCCCTTTTAAAAGATGCCTACATGGCACCTACTGCATACACAAGGACTTGTTACTCAACGAGGAAGACAACTATTTAACACAGTACACAGACCTATTCTGTGCTCTTTACCTCCTCTACAGATAGAGTTACTGGGAAAACTTAGGCTGAGTATCTATCAAGATCAGCAACCTTTTCAAAATACTATTCAACTCTAACATATTACTCTATGAACATTTTCAGGGTAGTATGTAAACTACCACTAAATCTCTCTATAATTATGTAAAACTCTTAGTGGCCAACAAATAAGAGAATTAATTTAATCTCTGTCCATTAAGAGCACAGCAGAAGCCATCCTTAAAAGCAGCAACTATAACAATTCAGTTTGGCTGAGAGTCTTCTAGGACATGACATAAAAACTGCAACCTTATGACCACATCTAGAAGAAACATATTTAGTAAAAACAGATGTGACTGACTGGCACTTACTTCTACTGCATTTTATAAACACTTTTTTTTTTTTCTTGAGTAACACTGTCAGTTATTCCTACAAATACAGTGCAATTATAGGAGATTATAGGCAAACCCCAGAACACCACCTCTGACACCTGGTGACAAGGGATGCCTGGTTTCTAGAGGAGTGATGACTTTTGATCTCTATCCTGTAGGAACAGTTATATGAAGTATCATCAGTGCTCCAAGGCAAGTGTCAGAGACCAGCATACATTACCCCAATAGAGAAAAAAAGCTGGGCTCTGTGAAAGTCACATAGACACTCCAGAAACACTCAGGAATATTTTGTGACAGACAAAAAGAACCAGAGGCACAGCTACGTTTCCATGTTTTAGTCAGATTCAGAATTCTGAGTAGCCAAATAGCACCTTCAAAGTACCAGCATCTCTTCAAGTTCATCCCAGAGCCCCTTTGGAAAATCCAGTCGGGAGCTCTGGGCCACATACATTTCACCTCAGACAAAAAGGGACAAAACGAAGCAAAGGACAAGACAGCACAACAAGGAGGAAAGTACAATGCCTAACATGAGGAATACAGAATTAACTCTGCCTTCTCTTGTTGGCTGAAGGGCTGCGCAAAGCAGCAGGGCTGACAACCACAATATCCAGTGCTGCCCAAGCACAGCTGCATCCATAGACTCTCCTCCAAAGGGGGAGGTTCACCAGGCACCACGCACCCCTGTGGGAGGCCTAACAAATAAGAACCTGAGGCCTCCATGAAGAGGAAATAGAGGGCAACAAAACCCCCTGCACAGAACCCCCTTCCACACATTACAATTGCTGACTCCAGGCAAGCTGTGTGCAGCACTTCTGCCTAACATAATACTGTATTTCAAATCCCAGGCAGGGGGTAGAGCCCTGTCCTGCACAGCAAAGCACAGCCACCTGAAACAAGGATGCAAAAAACTGACTTACTTGTAGGCTGCTCTATGAACACTCCTTCTCCTTCTTCTGTCCCATTAACATCACCTACTACAGCAAATACTGTGAATCTGTACAGTGTCCCAGGAATTAAGTTGGTAATTTCTGCTTCAGTTTCACTGGATGTCAGGTTGATCACAGGAGTATCATCTGTACGATTTACAACATCTATCCCGTACGTGTAGGAGGCAGAAGCATTGTCATTCACCTCCCATTTTAACTTGACAGAAGTCACACCAATGGATTCTGCTGTGAGATTTTGAACTGGGCTGGGCTCTGTGAAAGGCAAAGCAACAACTCATTAACCAGCAAGAACAGCTGCTCACAGGCATGCAAACAGGAAACACAGCAACACCAGGGCTTCACTCCCCTCACTCCACTCATGGTCCAGACTGCAGGAGCACCCCAATGGCACCAGTGGGCATTCCTGGAGGCTTTTGCATTAATAGCTGGGTAACAGGAAATTGAGAATGGGTTATCTCAAGCATGACTCATTTTCCTTTCACAGGCAAAGGCAAGAGGGGCACAGGCCACCCTGGTGCCACCACATACAGGGTTTCACCTGGCAAGCCAAAAATATAGGTAGGAAGTAGAGAAGAGTGGAGGGGAAAGACACTGCTGGTGCAACTCTGTACAGGAACATGAAATATCACTTGAAGAGGATTAGTGGTGATGAACTGGACATTCTCCAATCCTCATGCACTGCACTTCACTACCATAGAAGAGATACCATCTCCAGACCCTTTGGTGACACTATCTCGAGCCCCCTGTTCTTCTGCATCTTTAAAAGAGGGCAATTAGCCATTACTGACAGCCAGCAGAGGGCAGACTTTTGGGCATTAACTGGTCAGCTAAGATCATACATGCAGTCACACTTCAGGAAAACACAAATTACAAGAATGGAGCCATCTGTTCACCTTCAAATGCACTCTATGGGATGATCAGGCTGGGCTACTGCCTTGAAAGCCAGCTCCAAAATGGTCCCTCCAACATCACACCTCAAGACTTTGAATACTCAGCATGGCAAGGTGCTGGATGGACAAAGGAGTTCTCCTGATCTAGTACTGTCTGATTCTCTCTCCTGGCTGTACCACAACACAGCTATAGGCCCCCAAAACACACAAGTTCACCCAGCATAATATGCTCTTTGTGGGAACTTCTTTCAATGACAATCTCAGGCCCTCATACTCTAAGAAACAAATGCAAGTGCCCCTCTCCCAAAATTGCAAGAGATCAGCACTCAGGGAAAAATCTCTTCTCTTTGATGACACTCTTGGGGCAAGCTTTACCAACAGCTTTCTACCAAGGCAATTCTGATTCTACACTTAATATATGATGCTTGGAGAGTGGCCATCTCCAGCACCAGGATGGAATCATGACCTCTGCCTGCAACAGTCTTAATTTACAAATACACGGCAGGTGAGCAGAGCCTCATGCTGCACAGCAAAGCACAGCCACCCAAAACAAGGATGCAAAAAACTGACTTACTTGTATACTGCTCTGTGGACACTCCTTCTCCTTCTTCTGTCCCATTAATATCACCTACTACAGCAAATACTGTGAATCTGTACAGTGTCCCAGGAATTAAGTTGGTAATTTCTGCTTCAGTTTTATTGGTTGTCAGGTTGATCACAGGTGTATCATCTGTACGATTTACAACATTTATCCTGTACGTGTAGGAGGCAGAAGCGCTGTCATTCACCTCCCATTTTAACTTGACAGAAGTCACACCAATGGATTCTGCTGTGACATTATGAACCGGGCTGGGCTCTGTGAAAGGGAAGACAACCACCTGTCAGCCTGTAAGAATAGCTGCTCAGAGTCATGGAAACAAGAAACACAGCAACACCTGTGGTTCACTGAGCAGCTAAATGAGACTGAAGACAAATCATTCTGAGGGGCACACATGTCCCTTTCACACCTCAAAACTTAAGCACCGATCATCACAGTGATTCAACTCCTAAGGCTTCCCTTGGGAATCCAGAAGTGGTCAGGAAAGGGATAGAGTGGAACGGAAATTTACTTAGAAGTTTACTTACAACTACCCTCATCCAAGTACCTGACCACCTCATGCCTCACCAAAAGTTAAAGCATATTCCCTAGAGTATTGTCCAGATGTCTCAATCACAGAAAGGCTTGGGCCACTGGATACCTCTCCAGGAAGCCTATTCCAGTGTTTGAACTCCCTGTCGGTAAAGAAATGCTTCCTTGTATCAAGCCCAAACCTCCCCTGAGGCAGCTTTGAACTTGCCAGTCATCATACCCCTTGACACAAGAGAATAGAGATCAGCCCCTCCTCTCTGCATTTCTCCTCCTGGAAGGAAAGGAAAGGAAGAAGCTGAGAAGAGCAATGAGGTCACCCCTCAGCCTCCTTTTCTCCCATCTAGGTAAGCTCAAAGCCCTCAGCTGCTCCTTACAGGACAGGTCTTGCAGCTCTTTTACCAGCTTTCTTGCCCTCCTCTACAGGCATTGAAGGACCTTCACATCCTTCTTCAATTGTGGGGCTCAGAATTGCACCCAGTATGCATTCAACTCCTTCATCCATATGTTTGATAAATATGTTGAGCAGCTGTAGGATTGAGCCCTGAGGACAGCACTGGTGACTGCCCACCAGCCAAACACAATACCACTCACTGGAACCCTGGGAGCCCTGTCTACAGTCAGCTCCTCACCCAGCATGCCATGAACCCCCTCATCCCACAGCTGGACAACTTGTCCAGAAGGATACTGCGAGGGACAGTACCAAAAAATCTCACTAAAATGCAGAAAAAACACAATCACCACCTTCCCTTCCCCACCAGGTAGGTGGCCTTACTACAGAAGGATCTAATTAATTAAATGGGACTTTCCCTTTGTGTCCCACATTGATGACACCCTGATGACTGCATTGCTCTTTAAACACCTTTCAACAGGACTCAGTACAATCTTCTCCACAATTTTTCCAGGAACTGAGGTTGGTCTAACAGGCCTGCAGGTTCCTGGGTCTTTCCTCCCACCCTCCCGGTAAACAGGAATAACAGTGGCTGGCAGAGACCTCTCCTGGCTCCCAAGGCCTTTGGTAACTGATGGGGAGGGGTCCTGCTGGAACACCAGTGAGATCCTCCTGTACCCAGGGATCAATCTCAAGAGGCCCCATGGACTTGTGAACGTTCAGCTGATACAGGTGGTCCCTTACAGTTTCGGTGTCCACAAGGGGAAAGCCACTGTCCCAGCACTCATGGGGATTGGGCAGAACAAGGTCTATCAGTATCACCAAAAACCGAGGCAAAACACACATTGAACACCTCTGCTTTTTCTTCATCCCTACTGAATGACAGAGATGAAGTGACCAACAAGGATCAGTCCAATACTTGCTTTAGACCTCCTCTTGCTATTAAGGTACTTCAAAAAGCCTTTCCTTGTTATCTGAAACAGCACTGGCCAGTTTCAACTGTAATTGAGCTCTGGCACTTGGTGTCTTCTCCCTGCATGGACAAACCAGCTCTGTAACCCTTCTGAGAAGCCTGACCTCACTTCCAGAGCTCATACAATTTCTTCATCCTCTTGAGCTCCACAAGAAGTTCCCTGTTCATCAAAGCTGGTTTTCTGCCCCAGTTGCTTGACTTTTGACACAGTGAAATTGCCTGTCCCTGTGCTTCTAAAAGGCAGTTCTTAAAAACTGAATAGCACTTGTGGATTCCTAAACCATCAAAAGCAGATTCCCAGAACAGGCTGCTAGAGTAGTGCCCCTGAATAGCTTAAACTTTGCCCTCATGGAGTCCAGGGTAGCAACACTGTTGTCTGTCTGTTTTTATTCATTACACTGTAAATTTGAAACTCAGTCATTTAATGCTCACCACAGCCAAGTCAGCTACCTACCATTTCCCATGAGAGCTACTCTATTCACAAAGACCAGCTCCAAGAGGGCATCCTTCCTCGCTGACTCACTATTTGTGACAAGAAATTCTCTCACACGACAAGATATGAGGACAAAGAAGGAGAGGAAGTAAGGTGGATTACGTTTGCCTGGTTTTTCTTTTTAAAAGCAAGGATGCATTTATTCCACACCTAAAGACCCCATTGCTTACTTGACATTCCAGATTAGGCTCTAGGAATAGGACATCAGATCTATACACACAACAGCTCTACATTTTAGCCCTTGGGCATTTAGGAAGAGCTCTAAGCTGTCCACCAGAAACATGGTTGCAAAAAACTGTGACTTACTTGTATACTGCTCTATGAACACTTCTTCTCCTGTTGTATTAACATCACCTACTACAGCAAATACTGTGAATCTGTACAGTGTCCCAGGAATTAAGTTGGTAATTTCTGCTTCAGTTTTACTGGATGTCAGGTTGATCACAGGAGTATCATCTGTACGATTTACAACAT